>WNGS01014465.1:26150-39602 GCA_020271785.1 Procambarus virginalis
TCTCTCTCTCTCTCTCTCTCTCTCCTCTCTCTCTCTCTCTCTCTCTCTCGCTCTATCAGATCATTAAATAGGGGAAAGTAACATCATTTCCTTTCCTGATGCCGCTGTTCACATATTTGTGTTTTTTTTTTCTTCACTTAGACGGACAGCCCCAGAGATGGAAGTAATGTCAATTTTCAGCCCCATCACTCTTACCCTTATAATCTTGTAACGTAACGTGAGCAACATGCTATGCTAACATCGTTCTTTGCCCAAATATCATTTTAAGAGTAACGAGCAACTTTCTGTCCGATGTCTGAATAACAATATTGAAAATGTGATCCGTGTTTTGCCCTTACATTCCAAACACAATAAAAAATATTAGCACAGCTTGTTAGTGGAAAGACATAGTCTCGTTACTATTATTAAATTGACTTGTCATTATCCAGAGTTCAAGGTTGTCTCTAAGACTACATTATCCAAATGTGTGAAACAGCAATCGATGAGAATAAGACCGGATGAGACGATAGTGAAATAGTTAGCTCTGGGTATGACTATCATTACGTAAACGGGGAAAAACTTCTTTCTGTCTGATGATCAAATAGCATTTTGAAAAATGACATCAGCTTGGTCTTATGTCATTAGGACTGTATTGCACTGTGCGCAACAGTAGACTCATAATATCATAGCAAGACAATGTCTCAGAATGTTCAACGCTCTCATACTGAAGGAGTGAGTGAGGCACTTAGTAAGTAATGTGGAATCATCTTTCTGCCCGATGTCCGAATATCATTATTGAAATGTGAGCCACGTTTAGCCAAAACATCACAATATCTCCATTACATCTCTTTCAATATAAATATTACTGTCTACAGTTTTAGCCCCTGTAACAGCTGTAACGTAACGTAACGCTGAAAACATCAACTTTCTGCAACCAGAATATCATTCTCTCTTCTCTCCTCTCTCCTCTCTCTATCTCTCTCTTCTCTCTCTCTCCTCTCTCTCGCTCTATTCAGATCATTAAATAGGGGAAAAGTAACATCATTTCCTTTCTCCTGATGCCGCTGTTCACGTATCTTTTGTTTTCCTTTCACTTAGACGGATAGCTCACCAGAGGATAGAAAATAATGTAATTTTTCGAACTTCTTTCTGTCTGTCTGATAATCAAATACCATTTGAAAAATATGACGTTAGGTTGGTCTTATGCCATTAGGACTGTATGGCACTGCTGGCATCAGTATTAATATCATAGCAAGACAATGTCACAGAATGTTCAACGTTCTTATCCCATAACAACACATAATGTAGAGTTGCCATCCCATTCCTCACGTGATCAACAGAGGACATACCACGCTGGAAGACAAACAGAAAAGTTTGGGGAAACATGATCACTACCTACAAATTCTAATACAGAGACTGGTGTTAGCATAGTGGGTGAAAAAATAGATTATCCTTCTCTCTCTCTCTTAATACGTTTTTATTCAATAACTAGTAGACATATCATAACATAATGCAGTTACATATTCATAATGCAGTTACTTATTTATCATAACATAAGGCACTTACAAATTTATCATGGTAAAACATACATACATTAGCGAAACTGCCATCCAAAATATACCACATGACTGAGGGAGCGAGCATTCGAGCAGTGTACCTCTCGATGTCTGTCTATCACATGACTAGGTTAATGACCACATTATCCCACACTATACCTGCTCCTGCTTACCCCTTACACTTAGTAACATAACATGGAAATCAACTTTCTGTCTGATGTCCAAATAACATTATTGAAAATGTGAACCATGTTTAGCCATTACATCCAAACACAAGTAAAATATTACCACAGCCCTGTTTAGTTCTTGTAACACATTATATCGTTACGTAACACAACGTGGAAAATCATCTTCCTATCTGATGACCAAATAACATTTTTGTAAATGTGAAGCTTTGTAGATTTAATTTTAAACAAAAGTGTGTCACTAGTCCACAAACTAAGAGTGGTGAGTCAGGAAGAATGTCTTTGTGAAATATGCACAGAAGAGTTTGGGGAGATATGATCACTACATACCTACAAATTCTAATATTTTTTGTTAACTGTGGGATCACGACATTTACCTCTTGGTCTCTTGTTCCGCCTCTCACTAGACAATAAACATAATTTTTTTTGTATAATTTCTCGACTAAAATACCACTCTGAAATATCTTTACACTTTATTTCTGATCGGGGAGAAAACAAACCAGGAGTGGGGGGACCTTAATTTATTAACTAATGTTTACAGAGCAACTGCTGTACCACAATATCCAAGTAGGCGTGTAACATGGCTGAGTAGCATGCCAGTACTGCAATGATGCAACTAAGGGAAATAAGTCATAGGACATTAACCGTGTCTAGTGCCAGCTAGCCGAAGCAATGTTGCAGTACTCGCAATCAGCTTAAAGCTATAATTAAAACAATGCCAGAGATAATTGAGTGGCACAGCCAGTACAGTATGTATAAAATATATTCTGTATACACAGAGGGCATAGAATAGTTACTAGTTTCCAGGGGTAACGATATGCTAGTGCCTAGTACATGTAAAGTCTGCAACCCCAAACTTGCACACAAGTGAGCACTTGACATATGGTAAGTAGCGCAACTGCTGTACCACAATATAAGAGAAGGCATGTAACATGGCTGAGTAGAATGCCAGTACTGCAAAGATGCAACTAAGGGAATAAGTCATAGGACATTAACCATGCCTAGTGGCAGCTAGCCGAAGCAATGTTGCAGTACTCGCAATCAGCTTAATGCTATAATTAAAAACAATGCCAGAGATAATTGAGTGGCACAGCCAGTACAGTATGTAGAAATATATTCTGTATACACAGAGGGCATAGAATAGTTAATAATTTCCAGGGGTAATGATATGCTAGTGCCCAGTACATGTAAAGTCTGCAACCCCAAACTTGCACTACAAGTGAGCACTTGACATATGGTAAGTAGCTGCGGGCAGCCCTAGACTTGGGGATCCGGCGCAGCACCCCCAAATTAGAGAGTAGCATAGGAGAAACGTGAGGAGCTCGAAGAGCAAGATGTTCTGCAGTCAAGGGAGGAGGGCAGGTGTTTCGTGTGGAGCGTACCGTAGCTGTGTAGGAGTGAGAGGGAACTCGATGAAGATTGATTGATGAAGATTAAACCACCCAAAAAGGTGGCACGGGCATGAATAGCCCGTAAGTGGTGGCCCTTTGGAGCCATTACCAGTATCAATAGATGATACTGTAGATCTGTGGAGGTGCGGCTGCACCCTGCGTGACGGGAGACGTCTCCCGTCGAGGGAAACTCCTTGTGCGTTTGCTTAAATGTGCGCCCCCCCCACGGCGCGCGCAGCTCTCACAGAGCGCTGCGTAATTGTTTTTGCCTCCCAGAATTCCCCCGCTTAATTTCAATTATGCAGGGGCCATTTCTGATCGGGGAGAAAACAAACCAGGAGTGGGGGGACCTTAATTTATTAACTAATGTTTACAGAGCAACTGCTGTACCACAATATCCAAGTAGGCGTGTAACATGGATGGTGCCAATGTCAGAATTGTCAAAGTGATGTACCTTGCATACATCAGATCTTTAGTGGATTATGCTGCACCTCTGCTTGTTTTGATGCCTGAAAGAAAGCTTGGAGGGCTTGAAAAATTGCAGAACGAAGCCCTGAGGATAATCCTTGGGTGCCCTCGTACCACAAAGATACTTAATATGAGAAAGGAACTTAATATTCTGAGCGTTGTTGATCGTGTTACTGAAATTAACTGTCAAATTGGTATAAAAATGCTTAGGCTAACTCATCCTAATCCTTGCACAGAAGCCCTCCAGACTTACTTTATTGAAGATCAGCATTGTTCCAAATGGATAACAAAAACTGGAACTCAACTCAGAATGTATGGGGTTCATGATTTGTACAAAGAGAAACAACAACGGCACTTTCCTGCACCGTGGGAGATTACACCCTTTCCAGTTTTAATCCCTCCCGTTCCACCCAAGAAGCAAATTAGAGATAAGTCCAAGCTTCGTCTTGAGGCAAAGCTCAACGCCTTAAGCCATATTGATGCTCTGTCCACAGAGCATTCTCTCTCTCAAATCATATACACTGATGGTTCCCTACACCGCACCACGGGTGCAGCTGGAAGTGCAGTTGTTCTGACAATGGGCGATGGCTTGTACTTTGAGTGGGGAGTCCGTATAAACAATTGGGCCTCTACCCTTCAGACTGAACTATTTGCCTTGATCCTTGCACTGAAATGTGTACAAGTCTCCAAACTTGATACATTAATTGTAAGTGACTCCTTATCATCCTTAAATGCTCTCAACTCTTTAAGACACAACTGTAACATGCTCGTGTCCGAAGCTAGACACAAATACAACAAAATTATTAAGGATGGTAACAGAGTCCATTTCATGTGGTCTCCATCTCATGTTGGCCTCCGAATGCATGATAGAGCTGATAAGTTAGCCAAAGAATCTGCCTTTAAAGGAGCCGTTGAGTGTAACCTTGGATTGTCAATGAGCAATCTGAGAGCAGCAGTACACCGAGAACTTCAACAAGATCTTGTAGATCTGAGGCAAAGTGAAATTGACACCAGTAATTCCATCTATCATCATACTATCATGCAAGAGGAGCCACACATCTATGGATCATTCAATAAAATCAGCAGACTTCTAGATGTTACTGCTGCTCGGCTTAGACTCGGTTACAAGTATCTCTGGGAATTCTCATTATCTGCCGATGTAGACCTGACCAAATGTAAACTGTGTCAACAAAATTATTCGCACATCCTCCGTCACTATGTGATGGAGTGCGAAAAGATACGTGAATTTAGAGACAATTCTATAACCAATGTTCCAGCGATGTGTAAATATTTCATTCAAAATGATCTGCTACCAGAAATTTTAGCCAAATATCCCCAGTTTGCTAACTGTAGGTAATAACTGAGTGATTGTAACCTATCCACCGCTGTCCACTGGATGGGAGGCGGTGTGCAGGACAAACATATAAATTGTGACACTAGCTCTCCACATATGTCAGTTGCTTAATTTAGAACCTGTACTTGAGGTCGATCTTGAACCCATTGTTGATGTGACGACTTATATTGAATTTTGTAACTAGCTCATCAAGATTGTAACTTGCTTAGCTAAATGAATTGTGGGGTTCAGTCCCTGAGCCCATTATGTGCCTCTGTAACCCTTTCCACTACCGCCCACAAGATGGGTATGGGGTGCATAATAAATGAACTAAAACTAAACATGGCTGAGTAGCATGCCAGTACTGCAAAGATGCAACTAAGGGAAATAAGTCATAGGACATTAACCGTGTCTAATGCCAGCTAGCCGAAGCAATGTTGCAGTACTCGCAATCAGCTTAAAGCTATAATTAAAACAATGCCAGAGATAATTGAGTGGCACAGCCAGTACAGTATGTATAAAATATATTCTGTATACACAGAGGGCATAGAATAGTTACTAGTTTCCAGGGGTAACGATATGCTAGTGCCTAGTACATGTAAAGTCTGCAACCCCAAACTTGCACACAAGTGAGCACTTGACATATGGTAAGTAGCGCAACTGCTGTACCACAATATAAGAGAAGGCATGTAACATGGCTGAGTAGAATGCCAGTACTGCAAAGATGCAACTAAGGGAATAAGTCATAGGACATTAACCGTGCATAGTGGCAGCTAGCCGAAGCAATGTTGCAGTACTCGCAATCAGCTTAATGCTATAATTAAAAACAATGCCAGAGATAATTGAGTGGCACAGCCAGTACAGTATGTAGAAATATATTCTGTATACACAGAGGGCATAGAATAGTTAATAATTTCCAGGGGTAATGATATGCTAGTGCCCAGTACATGTAAAGTCTGCAACCCCAAACTTGCACTACAAGTGAGCACTTGACATATGGTAAGTAGCTGCGGGCAGCCCTAGACTTGGGGATCCGGCGCAGCACCCCCCACTCCGCAGGCCAGCGAAGCCGGTCCCCCACCCCCCGAAGGGCGAGGTGCCCGCTGGCCGCAGAAGAAACTTATCGAGGTAATGGAATGAAGTCTTGCCTGACGTAGGTGTGGAACGCATCACTTTTCCACCTGCCGGCTGCTCTGATTGCTGCCGGCGCCAGGCCATCCTTGGACATCCGAGTGGCCCTGCTGATTCTGGAGGAGTGCGGAACATAATTGTTTGGAGGCAGGCCTAGAGCTCGAACGGCGGCACAGAGCACCTATGTGAAATCTTGCAAACATCTTTACACTTTATTTTTTCATTGACACGTGCACAGCCATCAAAGGGAATCTCACTATTGCATGGATGTCTTGTGTGTTAAATATACGAACCTTTCCTAGCTTATCATTTTTCTTTGTGAAACTTATATGTGGTGATCATATCTCCCGAGTCCACACAATAACCCACACATCACCCATCTTCAGTTTTCAAATCACAGCTCGCATCTAATTTACTGTTATTTTTTTGCTTGCAGAAACTATGTTTTGAGAATATGCACAATGTCACCAATTACTGTTCGTATCATCAAAGTCCTTTCAGTCATCAAAACAAGCAGAGGTGCAGCATAATCCACCAGAGATCTGATGTATGCAAGGTACACCATTTTGACAATTCCGACACCGACCCACCTTACCGAGATGACTGTGCGCAACAATAGCCTAGCACTCTTAATAATTTTATTCAAGCACTGATAACATAGCATAATGTAAGATTTTTTTTCACATTTCATATCGCGTGTGTAGATTTAGTTTTAACAAAAAGTGAAACACGAGAGCATGAACTAATAGGGTTGAGATAGGAGGAAAGGCTTTGTGGACGGCTAGTCATAACTTAACATAACAGATATGATTTCACAGAGTTTTAACCTTTTGCAAGTTTTTCAGTGTTTTCTCTTCACTTGTGCTAAGTGAGTCAGACAAAATGGGTCATTTCATTATTAGCCAAGGCAATACGCCATTAGCTAGTTAGTCAAAACATATAACACGCATTATTTCACAGGAATTTTTTCTAGCAAATATGGTTCCTTTAAGCAGTTCAACACATCAAACATCAGCAGTCTGCGAAATTCTCTTTAGTCAATAATCATCCTTTACAGTATTTCTTGACTAAATAGCACTCCAAACATAAGTGGTCATTTTTATTCACACTGTCGCACTTAGTCAATAATTTGTTTCGCAGAGTGACAAGTTATGCCATCAACCATGTATTGGATGTCTCAGACATTCAGTTAACAACTTAGCAAGTGTTTAATGAACGTGAGAATCACTTCATGTGCGCTCATTTTCGTTTAGTTTAAAGTTTTCCATCTTGAATTAATACTACTATCACCAGCTATGTATTTGATAGCTCAGGCATTCAGTTAACAACTCAGTAAGTAAAAATCACTTCATGTGAGCTCATTTTTAGTTTAGGATAAGGTTTTTCCATCGTAAAATACTATTATCATCAACCAGGTATTGGACGGCTCTGCCATTCAGTTTACAACTCAGTAAGTGTTTACTGAACATAGATATCCCGCCATGTGACCTCATTTTTTAGTTTAAAGTTTCTCCATCGTAAAAAAAAAATATTACTATCACAAACCTTGTATTGACCGGCTCCAGCATTCAGTTTACAACTCAGTAAGTGTTTACTGAATGCAAAATCGCTACATGTGCGGTCATTTAATTTAAAGTTTCCAAGTCTTAAAATATTACTATCACCAACCATGTATTGGATGGCTCAACCATTCAGTTTACAACTCAGTAACTGCTTACTGAACATAGATATCCCTCCATGTGTCCTCATTTTTAGTTTAAAGTTTCTCCATCGTAAAATAAAAAAATATATATATTACTATCACTAACCTTGTATTGGCTGGCTCCGACATTCAGTTTACAACTCAGTAAGTGTTTACTGAATGCAAAATCGCTACATGTGTGGT
Organism: Procambarus virginalis; assembly: GCA_020271785.1. Classification (NCBI taxonomy): domain Eukaryota; kingdom Metazoa; phylum Arthropoda; class Malacostraca; order Decapoda; family Cambaridae; genus Procambarus; species Procambarus virginalis. Next base: position 34,079 of record WNGS01014465.1, read on the forward strand.
CATTTAGTTTAAAGTTTCCCAATCTTAAAATATTACTATCATCATCAACCATACATTGACTGGCTTAGTCTTTCAGTTTACAACTCAGTGAGTGTTTACTGAACGTGGAAATTGTCACATGTGTGGCCATTTAGTTTAGTTTTAAGTTTCACAATCTTAAATTAAATACTATCATCAACCCCGTATTGGACTCTCGGGCATTCAGTTAACCACTCGTAAGTGTTTACTGAACGTCGAAATCATTTCCTGTGTGACCATTTTTTACTTGAACCCGTCTCCACTCCAAACCGGACCTGCGGTCCGTGTCGGGACCCTTGGTCCTGACTGGTTTGGAGTGGAGACGGGTTCAAGTAAAAAATGGGCACACAGGAAATGATTTCGACGTTCAGTAAACACTTACGAGTGGTTAACTGAATGCCCGAGAGTCCAATACGGGGTTGATGATAGTATTTAATTTAAGATTGTGAAACTTAAAACTAAACTAAATGGCCACACATGTGACAATTTCCACGTTCAGTAAACACTCACTGAGTTGTAAACTGAAAGACTAAGCCAGTCAATGTATGGTTGATGATGATAGTAATATTTTAAGATTGGGAAACTTTAAACTAAATGACCACACATGTAGCGATTTTGCATTCAGTAAACACTTACTGAGTTGTAAACTGAATGTCGGAGCCAGCCAATACAAGGTTAGTGATAGTAATATATATATTTTTTTATTTTACGATGGAGAAACTTTAAACTAAAAATGAGGACACATGGAGGGATATCTATGTTCAGTAAGCAGTTACTGAGTTGTAAACTGAATGGTTGAGCCATCCAATACATGGTTGGTGATAGTAATATTTTAAGACTTGGAAACTTTAAACTAAATGACCGCACATGTAGCGATTTTGCATTCAGTAAACACTTACTGAGTTGTAAACTGAATGCTGGAGCCGGTCAATACAAGGTTTGTGATAGTAATATTTTTTTTTTTACGATGGAGAAACTTTAAACTAAAAAATGAGGTCACATGGCGGGATATCTATGTTCAGTAAACACTTACTGAGTTGTAAACTGAATGGTAGAGCCGTCCAATACCTGGTTGATGATAATAGTATTTTACGGTGGAAAAACCTTATCCTAAACTAAAAATGAGCTCACATGAAGTGATTTTTACTTACTGAGTTGTTAACTGAGTGCCTGAGCTATCAAATACATAGCTGGTGATAGTAGTATTAATTCAAGATGGAAAACTTTACACTAAACGAAAATGAGCGCACATGAAGTGATTCTCACGTTCATTAAACACTTGCTAAGTTGTTAACTGAATGTCTGAGACATCCAATACATGGTTGATGGCATAACTTGTCACTCTGCGAAACAAATTATTGACTAAGTGCGACAGTGTGAATAAAAATGACCACTTATGTTTGGAGTGCTATTTAGTCAAGAAATACTGTAAAGGATGATTATTGACTAAAGAGAATTTCGCGGACTGCTGATGTTTGATGTGTTGAACTGCTTAAAGGAACCATATTTGCTAGAAAAAATTCCTGTGAAATAATGCGTGTTATATGTTTTGACTAACTAACTAATGGCGTATTGCCTTGGCTAATAATGAAATGACCCATTTTGTCTGACACTTAGCACAAGTGAAGAGAAAACACTGAAAAACTTGCAAAAGGTTAAACTCTGTGAAATCATATCTGTTATATAAAGTTATGACTAGCCGTCCACAAAGCCTTTCCTCCTATCTCAACCCTATTAGTTCATGCTCTCGTGTTTCACTTTTGGTTAAAACTAAATCTACACACGCGATATGAAATGTGAAAAAAATCTTACATTATGCTATGTTATCAGTGCTTGAATAAAATATTAAGTGCTAGGCTATTGTTGCGCACAGTCATCTCGGTAAGGTGGGTCGGTGTCGGAATTGTCAAAATGGTGTACCTTGCATACATCAGATCTCTGGTGGATTATGCTGCACCTCTGCTTGTTTTGATGACTGAAAGGACTTTGATGATACGAACAGTAATTGGTGACATTGTGCATATTCTCAAAACATAGTTTCTGCAAGCAAAAAAAAAATAACAGTAAATTAGATGCGAGCTGTGATTTGAAAACTGAAGATGGGTGATGTGTGGGTATTGTGTGGACTCGGGAGATATGATCACCACATATAAGTTTCACAAAGAAAAATGATAAGCTAGGAAAGGTTCGTATATTTAACACACAAGACATCCATGCAGTAGTGAGATTCCCTTTGATGGCTGTGCACGTGTCAATGAAAAAATAAAGTGTAAAGATGTTTCAGAGTGGTATTTTAGTCGAGAAATTATACAAAAAAATTATGTTTATTGTCTAGTGAGAGGCGGAACAAGAGACCAAGAGGTAAATGTCGTGATCCCACAGTTAACAAAAAATATTAGAATTTGTAGGTATGTAGTGATCATATCTCCCCAAACTCTTCTGTGCATATTTCACAAAGACATTCTTCCTGACTCACCACTCTTAGTTTGTGGACTAGTGACACACCTTTGTTTAAAATTAAATCTACAAAGCTTCACATTTGCAAAATGTTATTTGGTCATCAATAGGAAGATGATTTTCCACGTTGTGTTACGTAACGATATAATGTGTTACAAGAACTAAACAGGCTGTGGTAATATTTTACTTGTGTTTGGATGTAATGGCTAAACATGGTTCACATTTTCAATAATGTTATTTGGACATCAGACAGAAAGTTGATTTCCACGTTATGTTACTAAGTGTAAGGGTAAGCAGGCAGGGTATAGTGTGGGATAATTGTCATTACCCCAGTCATGTGATAGACAGACATCGAGAGGTACACTGCTCGAATGCTCGCTCCCTCAGTCATGTGGTATATTTTGGACGGCAGTTTCGCTAATGTGTGTATGTTTTACCATGATAAATTTGTAAGTGCCTTATGTTATGATAAATATGTAACTGCATTATGAATATGTAACTGCATATGTTATGATATGTCTACTAGTTTATTGAATAAAAACGTATTAAGAGAGAGAGAGAAGGATAATCTATTTTTTCACCCACTATGCTAACACCAGTCTCTGTATTAGAATTGTAGGTAGTGATCATGTTTTCCCCAAACTTTTCTGTTTGTCTTCCAGCGTGGTATGTCCTCTGTTGATCACGTGAGGAATGGGATGGCAACAACTCTACATTATGTGTGTTATGGGATAAGAACGTTGAACATTCTGTGACATTGTCTTGCTATGATATTAATACTGATGCCAGCAGTGCCATACAGTCCCAATGGCATAAGACCAACCTAACGTCAAATTTTTCAAATGGTATTTTTGCATATCAGACAGAACAGAAAGAAGTATCGAAAATTAACATTAGCTTTTCTATCCGCTGGTGAGCTATCCGTCTAAGTGAATTAGGAAAACAAAAGATACGTGGAACAGAGGCATCAAGGAGAGAACGGAATGATGTTACTTCCCCCTATTTAATGAGCTGATGAGGAGAGAAGAAGAGAGAGGAGAGAGGAGAGAGAGAAGAGAAGAGAGAGAGAGAGAGAGAAGGACCGAGAAGAAGTAGAAAGGATGGGAGGGACTATGAAGAGGCAGAGAGAGAGAGAGAAGGTTATGGATGATTCTGGGATTGATAGAAGTTGATGTTTCAGCGTTACGTTCCTACGACAGTGTTACCGGGGCTAAAACTGTAGTTAGTTCGTAATATTTATATGGAAAAGATGGAAACGGAGAATATACTGTGAGTGTGTTTGGCTAAATGGGTCACATTTCATAGTAATGATATTCGGACATCGGGCAGAAAGAAGATTTCAGCACTTTACGTTCCCAACGTAACGTGCCTCACTCACTCCTTCAGTATGAGAGCGTTGAAACATTCTGTGACAGTGTCTTGCTATGGATATTAGAGTCTTACTGTGCGCACAGTGCAATACAGTCCTAATGACATAAGACCAAGCTGATAGTCATTTTTTCAAAATGCTATTTGACAGCAGACAGAAAGAAGTTGTCCCCCGTTACGTAATGATAGTCATAACCCAGAGCTAACTATGTTCACTATCGTCTCATCCGGTCTTATTCTCATCGATTGCTGTTTCACATTTGGATAATGTAGGTCTTATAGAGACAACCTTGATCTCTGGATAATGAACAAGTCAATTTAAGAATAGTAACGAGACTAGGTCTTTCCACTAAACAAGCTTGTGCTAATATTTTTATTTGTGTTTGGAATGTAAGGGCAAAACACGGATCACATTTTCAATATCGTTATTCAGACATCGGACAGAAAGTTGCTCGTTACTCTTAAATGATATTTGGGCAAAGAACGATGTTAGCATAGCATGTTGCTCACTTTACGTTACAAGATTATAAAGGGTAAGAGTGATGGGGCTGAAAAATGGCCCCTGCATAATTTAATTAAGCGGGGAATTCTGGGAGGCGAAAACAATTACGCATCGCTCTGTGAGAGCTGCGCGCCGTGGGGGGGGCGCACATTTAAGCAAACGCACAAGGAGGTTTCCCTCTCACTCCTACACAGCTACGGTAGCCTCCTGGTTTGTTTCTCCCCGATCAGAAATGGCCCCTGCATAATTTAAATTAGGCGGGGGAATTCTGGGAGGCGAAAACAATTACGCAGCGCTCTGTGAGAGCTGCGCGCCGTGGGGGGGGGGGGGGGTTGCGCACATTTAAGCAAACGCACAAGGAGTTTCCCTCTCACTCCTACACAGCTACGGTACGCTCCACACGAACACCCGCCCGCCTCCCTTGACTGCAGAACATCTTGCCCTTCGAGCTCCTCACGTTTCTCCTATGCTACTATCTAATTTGGGGGTGCTGCGCCGGATCCCCAAGTCTAGGGCTGCCCGCAGTTACTTACCATATGTCAAGTGCTCACTTGTAGTGCAAGTTTGGGGTTGCAGACTTTACATGTACTGGGCACTAGCATATCATTCCCCCTGGAAATTATTAACTATACTAGCCCTCTGTGTATACAGAATATATTTTCTACATACTGTACTGGCTGTGCCACTCCATTATCTCTGGCATTGTTTTTAGTTATAGCATTAAGCTGATTGCGAGTACTTCAACATTTCTTCGGCTAGCTGCCACTAGGCACGGTTAATGTCCTATGACTTATTCCCTTAGTTGCATCTTTGCAGTACTGCATTCTACTCAGACATGTTACAAGCCTTCTCTTATATTGTGGTTCAGCAGTTGCGCTACTTACCATATATGTCAAGTGCTCACTTGTGTGCAAGTTTGGGGTTGCAGACTTTAAATGTACTAGGCACTAGCATATTGTTCCCCTGTAAACTAGTAACTATTCTATGCCCTCTGTGTATACAGAATATATTTTATACATACAGTACTGGCTGTGCCACTCAATTATCTCTGGCATTGTTTTAATTATAGCTTTAAGCTGATTGCGAGTACTGCAACATTGCTTCGGCTAGCTGGCACTAGACACGGTTATGTCCTATGACTTATTTCCTTTAGCTGCATCTTTGCAGTACTGGCATGCT
>WNGS01014465.1:42154-80856 GCA_020271785.1 Procambarus virginalis
CTTAACTATTTAACTAAGCCGGTATAATGCGCAAAGAGCATAGTGGCCACCCATACCAACATGACAAATCATGCAGATGTTGCCACACCCATCACCAAAATGGCTTCTCCCCCACACTCCTTTTGCTGTTATTACACTGTATATATAAGTACTGTATTTACATTCATGTTCACCTTAACAAACCACTAAGTTGGTATGCTGAGTGGCAGTGGCAGCCTGCCACTGGCTGCCACTCTCTCTCTCTCCCTCCCTCACCTCACCTGACTCGCCACCATTCTCCTCCCACCAAACTGTTTTTGCTTTTATATAGACGGTTATATATATAAGTCTCTGCATGTGTTTGTTTACCGTAGCGAACAACTAAGCTGGTATAGTGAGTCCAGACAGTAAAAGGTGGTCACACAGAGTCAGCAGACAATGCTACCTCCCTCCCCACCAAGATTACTCCTCCCACTACAGCACTAATTATCACAAACAATCCGGCTATTATCAAAATCCTGGTCATTTTTGTCACAGGGGTCTTCTGTATAATATCATCACTAAATAATAGCATGAACATGTATATTATGGCAATTTTAGGCGATGCTGTGGTCACAAGCTGAACAGCAGTGCTGTGAGCTCATGCTGCATGCATCAGGCTTGGTAGCTCACTCAATACTGAGGCCCCCTCACACCCAGGAATTTGCCCACGATTTAAAAAAAAATGGCGTCTGTTTACAAGACCCCTGATGAAGGTATGGTGAACCCCGTGTATCTGCGGGCCGTTTAAATCTTGCGTAGTACTCCAATACATCATATGATGTGGAGCACAAGTTACTGCAAGTCACTGAACACATCATATGGTGTGTTGCGCACTTAAAGGGTTAAAGACCTAAAGAGAGGAACCTATGCTACGCTTTCTAACTTTAGAATTGCTTATAAATACATATACTAAATACTAAATACTAAAAAAAAATTTCACAGCTATTGTCAGGCCAAAGCTAGAATATGCAGCGGTTGTACGGTGCCCATATCTTTAGAAGCACATCAACAAACTGGAAAAGATGCAAAGACATGCCACTTTCTTGCCCGAAACGCTATACGTGCTAGTGGCTTTACAAGAATGTAAAATCACTCTCTCTTAACTACTAATGTATCTTCTTGTATATAAATTAATAAAAAAATAAATAATTAAAAATAAACGTCATATGAAGTGTGACATTGAGCTCAGTTTTATAAATTTTCTGAAACTCTCTCAAATGTTTTGTGCATAATCTACTAGGCAAATGCTCCAACTTTGTCTAAATGATACCAGCATAACTTGAAAAACAAGAAAACAAAAAAAAAATTTAAAAAGTGAATATTGAAAACTACAGATTTTGAAATCAGCTGCAAAAATATAAAATATCACCAATTGTTCATCTGGTGTTGTTATGCTCTCAGAATAGCATATGATCTTCATTTTCATATACAGTGGCACCTCGACATACGATTGCCCCTACTTAAGATAATTTCGAGCTACGATGTAAATTTCATCGAAAAATGCGACTCGACATCCGATGGTGCCGTCGACTTCCGATATTTGTTGGTACACGTTCGGGTCGACCGAGCCCCTGGTTCCCAGTCACGCGGCCGACCTGCCTCAGTTTACTACAGCTGCCCGCTTAGTGACGATCGCGCCTATAAGAAATTCCGCTTTTGTGGTGGTTTTTTGCATTTTAAACATTAAAGTTATTATTATATATCATGCCATGAGTCCCAGGAAAGTCAGTGGTAAGGCTAAACCTATGAAAACCCATGTAAGGATGACCATAGAGCAGAAACAAGAGTACAGAATGTCTCTTCCTCAACAATTAAGAAAATGTGTGCAGCATGGGAAGAATTGCAAACCTTTGCTGAAACGACTCGCCCAAATCAAGCTGCAGTAGGTCGTTGCCTTAACCCTCAAACCGCTAGGGGCCCAAATGGAATTCACACCCACAGGCGCAACAAAAAAAAAAATCAAAAAAATTCTTTCGTCTTATAGAATTGTTTATTTTTTTCCCTGATCACGGAAAAAATAACAAAAAAATCGTAGGTAGCATATTTTAGCCACAGTAGGGTAGGGAAGTGTGGCAAAAAAGGGGCGTTGGCAGAGCCTTCGCCAGACGAGGTCTACTCCGCCCGAACTGTCAGACGGCAGTTGCCACAAATATATTATTTCCTAATTATTTCAATGTCTCTGATTGATTTTTTCTTAGTTTTTTTGCAGTAATATTATTCCATACAGTGAATTGTGGTATATTTATATTATATAATGTGTGAACCATCGCTGTACTCAAAATTATGGTGTGCATATAAGTGATTCAATTATTATGTTCATAAAACAATAAACAAATAGTTTTGCTGTTGTTACACTATATACACAGGTTATATATAAGTATCTGCATGTTTTGTTCACCATAACGAACTACTAAGTTGGTCTTGCGAGTCAAAAAGCAACGAGGAGTGGCCGCCACACACCAGCGAGCCACTCACTGCCAGCGAGCTCCCTCAACACCACCTCACTCGCCCTCATTTACCTCCCACAATACTGTTTTTGCATTTATTCACTATACACAGACGTTATATATACGTATTTACATGTTTTGTTCACCATAACTGTACATCTAAGCTTGTATGGTGAGTAAACGCACAAAGACGTAGCTACTCCACAGTCAGCTGATCGGCGGCCACCCTCAAGGCCATACGCACTAATATTTCTCCTCCAACAATATTGGTTGTGGTGTTATTATGCTATATACACACATTATATATAAGTATCTACCTATTTTATTCACCATACTTATACAAATAAGCTGGTATGGTGCCCAAAGACCCTTTGTGGTCACCAGTAAACAACACGATAATTCCTGCAGACGACGCTCCTCTCACCAAAATGGCGGCTCCCAACCTACTCCTCTCGCTGTTATCTCACACTATACACACGTTATATATAAGTATCTACCCGAACCGAAAGCGAGGAACAACGACGATGGATCAAAAAGAACCGGAAGGACCGCCAGGAAACTTCATACTGCCGCCGAGAAGAAACTTGCAGATGAGAAACCAACATGGAAGCCACCTGCTCACCATAAAGATGGTGATAAACACAAGTCAAAAAGACCAAACGCGAAGACTCGCGGAAAAGAGCGAACCAGTCACGTACCGGACTGGCCCGATCTCCTGAAAGAGGCGGAGCCGCAGAAAAACCTCCGGGTTCGGACACCGAGCAAGCAGCGCCTGAAACCACGGCTGGGCCGGCCACCAAGGGGCCAAGAGAACCACTCGACCTCGGTAAGTCTCCAAGCGAGCCAAGACCCGGAGTAGCAGCTGAACCGGGGGAAAGAGGTACAGGAACCCCCATCTCGACCAGTCCTGCCGAAAGGCGTCGATCCCGACGGCCTCGCAGTCGGGGAAGGGCGCCACGTAAACCGGAAGACGCCTCGACCACGCCGACGCGAAGAGATCCACCTCCGGGCACCCGAACGTCCGGCAGAGCCAACGGAATGAGGCGGCATCGACCGTCCATTCCGTGGACAGGGAAACGAACCTGGACAGGCCGTCTGCCAGGACATTGGACACCCCCCGCACGTGAACTGCCAGGAGAACCAAACCCCGACAACTCAGCAGACGAGTCACCCGAAGCGACCAACCCCAAAGAGCCAAGGACCGCACTGAACCCCCCCGGTTCAGATAATGAACCACCGGGGAGCAGTCCGAATGGAGCCGGATCGTTGATCCGCGGGCGACCCGAACCCTCCGAAGCGCAAACCATACCGCTGCGAACTCCCGCACCGTGCTGTGGGCCCGACGGAAGGACGGACCCCACCGCCCCTGGCCGGCCTGGTGAGCACTGGTCACAAAACCCCAGCCTAGAGACGACGCGTCCGTGAACACATCGAGCGAGGGCTCAGGTAGGCGCCAAGGCACTGAACCCCGAAAAACCCGAAGAGGAAGCCGGCGACGCAGCAGCCGACACAAAGCCCCCAGGGGTCGAACCTAGCGATCGCGAGAGAGGCGGAAGGGACGTCCCCGAAGGAACCAGAACAGCCGACGAAGTCAAACCCGACCCGGCGGGTAGACCAACATCGCGAAGTTCAGGCTGCCGCACAAACTCTCGAACAACCGCCGGGTGACCCGGGAGCCCCCTAGAAACAGACATAGGCGAGACTGCAGCCGACGGAGAGACTCCGGAGGAAGAGACAAGGAAGCGGTCCGAGAGTCCCACACTAGACCCAGCCAGGACCGAACCTGGGAGGGCATCAGACGGGACTTCCGCCAGTTCACCAGGAACCCGAACCTGGCTAGCTGGGAAAGCACCAAATCCCTGGCAAGCAGACACGCGGACCGACTGGGAGCCCAAACCAGCCAGTCGTCGAGGTAAGCCAACACCCGAACCCCTAAGAGACGCAGACGGGCCACCACGACCCGGGTAAGGCGTGTGAACACGCGAGGTGCCAGGTTCAACCCGAAGAGGAGACAACGAAAGCGGTAACACTGACGCCCCACAAAAAAACCGAGCCAGTCCCGGAACCCCACATGAATAGGGACGTGCCAATACGCGTCCTTGAGGTCCAGGGACACCATCCAAGCGCCCGGCTCCAACAGAACCCGGACCTGGGACAGAGTGGTCATCCGAAACGAGGGGCAAGAAACCCAAGGGTTCAGACGGGACAAGTCCAGAATGAACCGCAGGTCCGCACAGTCCCGTTTCGGAACTGGAAACAGGCGGGAGACCCACCTGAGGGAAGGAGTCGTTTCGACTACTCCCAAGCGTACTCACTCCAAGATGACTCGACGGAGCGCAGGAGAGGAAGCCTGCCCCGTCAGCCCCGAACCCCCTGCAGGAGGCAGAGCCACCCAACGTCACCGCAAGCCGTGAGAAACGACCCGAAAGGCCCACAAATCGTGAGACCAGGCGTGAGCGAACAGACAGCCTTATCCCCATCGCCCCGTCAATGGGGCGAACCGCAAAAGGGCCGCTGCCCCTTACGAGAACCCGACCTGCGCGCAGAGCGAACACCGCGCCGACCAAGCACAGGCGGGACCGCAGGCGGCACCGGCATGGAACCCGACACCTGTGGCCCACCTCGACGAGCGGAACAACGCGCCCTGGTACGACCCCGCCGGGAAGGAACCCCACGGTTCCCCCGGAGAACCAACAACTCAGACATAGGGCGGCAAGAGGAAGAAGCCGCCTGAATATAACGATTCACCGCAGAAGCCTCAAAAAGCAGAGGACAAAAGAGAGAAGACAACCTAAGAACCAGGGCCCACGCGGATTCCAAGGAGGAAGCAAGGACCACCTGACGACACGCGAAGCGCGCAGCGAAAAACCGCAGCAACGCCTCCCGCAGGATAGGCGCAAAAAGCTTCAACATGGCAGACGACGCCCGAGCAGCGGAGACCAAGGCGTCAGACCCTGGAACGGCCCCAAGCGCCTCAACATCCTCCGCAAGCCAATCCGAAGATAGCTCCAGGAGGGAAAAGAAATGCAGGACCGAAGCCAAAAAGCCACGAGCGCGAAATCCTCCGCCACAAGAGCAGCCGACATGGAAGGAACCTGCACATGGAGCTGCACCGCACCAACATCCCGCAAAAGGGCAGGAGCGAAAAGACACTCATTAAGGTGCTCAAAATCGCCCCCCAGGTAAACCTGGACCACCGTCAACGCCTCGCGCCACTCAAACGTGCGGGTTCGACAGAACGAGTCCCAAGCATCCAGAGAAAACAAGGGGCAGTATGGAAGCCAGGACGACCCCGGAACCTCATAATGAACCCAGTAAGGACACGAAAATCCGAACCTGAAGGAAGACGGATCCTTTATGGAGGAGTACTCCGGGTCACGCAGGAGGGAAGCTGCCAAGGCCGACCGCACCTCAGACGGAGAGATGCGGGAAGCCGAAAACCTCCGGAAAGACGGAACCGAAGGACCCACCTTACCTTGAGGATACCTTGAGGTGCTTCCGGGGCTTATCGTCCCCGCGGCCCAGTCATCGACCAGGCCTCCTGGTTGCTGGACTGATCAACCAGGCTGTTGGACGCGGCTGCTCGCAGCCTGACGTATGAGTCACAGCCTGGTTGATCAAGTATCCTTTGGAGGTGCTTATCCAGTTCTCTCTTGAACACTGTGAGGGGTTTGCCAGTTATGTCCCTTATGTGTAGTGGAAGCGTGTTGAAGTCTCAGGCCTCTGATGTTGATAGAGTTCTCTCTCAGAGTACCAGTTGCACCTCTGCTTTTCAACGGGGGTATTCTGCACATCCTGCCATGTCTTCTGGTCTCATGTGATGTTATTTCTGTGTGCAGGTTTGGGACCAGCCCCTCTAATATTTTCCACGTGTAAATTATTATGTATCTCTCCCGCCTGCACTCAAGGGAATACAGATTTAGGCTCTTAAGTCGGTCCCAATAGTTTAGATGTTTTACCGAGTGGATTCTAGCAGTAAAGGACCTCTGCACGCTCTCCAGGTCAGCAATTTCACCAGCAGTGAAAGGGGCTGTCATTGTGCAGCAGTACTCCACTCTAGAGAGCACAAGCGTTTTGAAAAGTGTCATCATCGGTATAGCATCTCTAGTGTGAAAAGTTCTTGTTATCCAACCTGTCATTTTTCTTGCAGTTGTGATGGCTACTTTATTGTGTTCTTTAAAGGTAAGGTCTTCCGACATGAGTACACCCAGATCCTTTACATTGCCTTTTCGTTCTATGTTATGATTTGCCTGAGTTTTGTACGTGGTTTCCGTTTTTATATTTTCATTTTTTTCCATAGCGCATGAGCTGGAACTTGTCTTTGTTAAACACCATATTATTTTCTGTAGCCCATAGAAAGACCTGATCTACATCTGACTGGAGGTTCGCCGTGTCCTCTATGTTGCCTACTCTCATGAAGATCCTAGTGTCATCTGCAAAGGATGATACAGTGCTATAGGTTGTGCTCTTGTCTATGTCCGATATGAGGATGAGAAAAAGTACTGGAGCAAGCACAGTACCCTGGGGGACTGAGCTCTTAACGGTTGACGGGTTGGATTTTATTTTGTTGACTATTACACATTGGGTTCTGTTGGTCAGGAAATTGTAGATCCATCTGCCTACTTTTCCGGTAATTCCTTGAGCGCATTTTATGGGCAATAACACCATGGTCACATTTATCAAAAGCTTTTGCGAAATCTGTGTAAATCACATCAGCGTTTTGTTTCTCTTCCATAGCATCTAATGCCATATCATAGTGGTCCAGCAACTGTGACAGGCAAGAGCGCCCTGTTCTGAAACCATGTTGTCCGGGGTTATGGAGATGCTGTGATTCCATGTATTTTGTGATCTTACTTCTTAGCACTCTCTCAAAAATTGTTATGATGTGCGATGTTAGTGCTATCGGTCTGTAATTTTTTGCCTCTGCCTTATTTCCTCCTTTATGAAGAGGAGGGACACAGTTGTTCCTACAGGGACACGGAACCGAACCCGGGAAGGAGCAGAACCCAAGTCCAATTCGCACGCAGAGGGGGGGGAAGGAAAACCCCACTCCTTGCAACAGTAAGCCCCGCTCAGAAGGACGGATAATCCTGGCGGGGTCCAATGGAGCCCAAGGCCCCCAAGTCAGCTCCTCCCCAGCCCCAGGAGCCTCTACACCAGGCCCCGGGGCCGAGTCGTCCTCCAAAGCCCCGGCCTCACAAGAAAAAGCCGGGGCAGCTGAAAGCTCCGGAAGAGAAGGGGCCCACTGGTCAGACCCCGGAGCAGCGCCAGGAGGAACAGACTCGAGTGCCTCCGTAGCCCCCCCGGACGGGGCAACCCCCGAAACTGCCCGAGTCTCTGAAACCTCTAAACCCCACCCCGACCCCAAAGCCCTCAGACGCTTGGGGGCCGGAAGTAGGGGGGGGGCAGAATGAACCACCAAAGGGGAAGAACAAGGGGGTGCGGGCGGAACCAAGGCCGAAGCGACCAACACCCCCAAGTCCGGGTCCCTATACACAAAGCGGGGCAGCCGCGGGGCGTCCGGGGAAGCAAGAGTCCGCTCGCGTTGCAATAACCTAAACCTACCTTGCAACGCACGAGCTGCCTGCACCCGAAGTGATTCATCAGCAGACTGGGTGAATTGAGTCACAAACAAGCAACATACCTCGCAGGACTCGGGGTCGAATGTGTCACCGACCCAACAGGCAGCATGACGAAGGCAAAAACAATGAGAGTCACCCTGAGACAAGGGGACAGAGCAACCCTCAAACACGCACACAGCGAGAGGGGACGCAAAGGTCTCCTCCATCGGACCCAAGAGCCCCCGCGGGGTTTTCCAGGGCCCCTAGACTGGGTCTGCTAAGGGTTATCCCAGGCAGGGCACTGCTAACCGGCTACCCAAACTACCAAACAATCTGCTAAAAGCTGAACCCACGGGACGTGTCCACTCGCGAGGGCGAAGCAGGGGGTGCCACCACACAACCGATCCTAATATAAGGGGAACAAGGCAGACCCCCCCTACAAATAGAAAAGAAAAACCACACAAGTGGACAACGTACCCAGAGGGAACAGAACCGGCCGCTGTTATAGGTGAAAACTAGCTACGCAGTGCCCTGCGCCCCACCAATGCTGTAACTACCACTTACCCCAAGGTAAACAAGGGAGTAAAACCCCCAAACCCCAGGGCGGCCAAACGCCAAGCAGCGAAAAGTCAACAGAGGTAGACCCAAAGTGACTTGTGGAAGGTAACCCCAAGCCCCAAGGGCGGTACTTACAGGGCACTCAGGGAAGGTGACCCTAAGCACATGCAGCCCGAGTACCTGAGAATAATACTCCCAGCTCACACGACCACCGTAAGAGCAGCACTGAAAAACAATTCACAGCGCTGAGACAAGACTGGAGCTGGAGCCACACGACCATGCACGATCCCATCAGCCGAGGAACTGGGGTGTGGATTGCCGGCGCGGAGGTCTGGGGCTCCCCCTTCCCCCTCCCGGGGAGGGGGAGCTGCGCAGACATGCGGCGCGGCTCGTGTGACGTCATGCTAGTTTGCTCGTTTTTCTTTTGGGGAGTTCTGTCCACTCGTTTGTTAATTTTTGTTGTTAACCAGAATAGGGGTTTGTTTTGTGGTGCTTACCTTTCTGGGTGCCTGTCCCGGTCGATGGCAGATATAGAATGCTCCAAATCACATGTGCATTCTATGGGCCATTGCTCCCCGTGCCTCTCTGAGGGGGCCAGGTTCTGGCTCGTGGTCCCCGGTAGGCTAGAACTCCACCCACATCGACTGATGCAAAATAGTTAGAATATCCATATCAGCCATGGATAGCTCCGGGGAGCCGTAGGGGTTCCCCCCCAGAAAAAACATTGTATTCAGTATAAAATGTATTTGTATGTTGATATTTTGGAGGGTAGGGAACTGATTAATTCAATTCCCTTTATTTCTTATGGGAAAAATCGCTTCGACTTACGATTCGTCTCTGGGAACGGATTAGCATCGTAAGTCGAGGCCCCATTGTATTTAAAATATAGGTTTTCAGTATACAGTAGTTTACTGTAAAAAAAAAAAAACAGCGTTGAATGTAATGAAACGCCATTATCTGTTATATAATGGTGAGGTTATCTTGAGTTGATTTCGGGGCTTAGCGTCCCCGTGGCATGGTCCTCGACCAGGCCTCCTTTTTGTTACACACCCCCGAGGAAGCACCCATAGCAACTGTCTAACTCCCAGGTACCTATTTACTGCTAGGTAACAGGGGCATCAGGGTGAAAGAAACATTTTGCCCATTTGTCTCCGCTTCCACTGGGGATCGAACCCGGGACCTCAGGACTATGAATCCGAAGCGCTGTCCACCCAGCTGTCAGGAGACCTTCCGGAGGACCCGGAAGGTCTCCTGACAGCTGGGTGGACAGCTGAAACATACGAAAAACCGTCAACCGGATAGAGGGAGGGATGCCGGGAGCCTCTGGGTATCACCCAGAATATGGCGTTTCATTACATTCAACGCTGGTTTTCTGGGAGGAGCCCCCTTCGGCTCCCTGGAGCTAACTACCCACAGAGGAAAAAACTTAGGGACTTACCTGGGAGGCAGTCGCTGCTCACTCCTCAACTCGAAGTTGCGACAACTGGCTGCAACCGCCAACACCAAAGCGACACAGGCCTGACTAGGCCCAGGGACGTTCACAAGGTAACGAGCAGCCAGGACCCTGTTCGACTGCCAAAAACCCCGTGCCCGAATGTCAGCCCATGACATGTTGCCAAAGACGGCAGCAAGTGCAGCGAACTTACGAATGTCATGGGCACGGGGATAGACCACAGGCTGGCTAGCCTTAATAACTTAATAACTCTGTAGACGACCTGGGAGACCCGCACGCGCGAGCAGGGAAGAAGGGAAACCGGATCAACCCAAAGCGTGTCCCCGGCACAGAAGTCGTGGCGCGCAAATAATGGTGAAGAGCCGCAACTGGACACAAAACACGAATGCACCCCCAACCTAACCAACCAAGCATCCACAACCCAGGGACCTCTTCGGACAGCAGCAGTCTCATTCTTTGCCAGAAAAGAAGGAGTTGGCTGCAAACAAACAAAACCATAACGAAGACCAAAAGAGCAGAAACCCCTACGACGGAGGAGAGCATAAAGCTCACCAACCCGACCCCCCAGAGGCCAATGCCAACAGAAAAAAAGAGAGAAAGGATAACACCACCCTAGCAGAAAGCGAAATGCAACGACGAAGACGCAGGAAGAAATGGAAGAACCACCAGGAAACTTCGTACTGCCGCCGAACGAAACCCGCAGGTCGGACACTAACAAGGAAGCCACCTGATCACCATAGAGATGATGATAAACTCGAGTCAAAAATACCATACGCGAAGACTCGAGGAGAAGATCGAACCAGCCACGTGACGTTCCGGTACGATCTGGTGGAAAAGGTGGAGCCACGGGAAAACCTCCGGGTTCGGACACCAAGCAAGCAGAGCTTGAAACCACGGCTGGGCTGGCCACCACAGGGCCAAGAGGACAACTCTCCCCCTGATAAATCTCCAAGCAAGTCAGGACCTGGAGCAACAGCTGAACCGGGAAAAAGAGGTACAGGAACCCCCACCTCGACCAGCCCTGCCGAAAGGCATCGACCCTGAGGGCCTCGCAGTCAGGGAAGGGCGCCACATACAGGGAAAGGTGCCGCGACCACGCCGACGCGAAGAGGTCCACCTCGGGGCGACCGAATGTCCGGCAAAGCCAACTGAATGAGTCGGCGTCGACCGTCCATTCCATGGAGAGAGGAACAAAATGGGATAGGCCGTCGGCCAAAACATGGGACACTCCCCGCACGTGAATGGCCAGGAGAGCCAAACCCCGAGAACTCAGCAGACGAGTCACCCGAAGCGACAGCCTCAAAGAGCCAAGGACTGCATCGAACCTCCCCGGTTCAGGAAATGAACCACCAGGAAGCAGTCCGAACGGAGCCGGATCGTCGCCACATCCTCTGAAGTGCAAACCACACCGCCGCGAACTCCCGCACCGTGCTGTGGGCTCAACAGAAGGACGGACCCCACCACCCCTGGCCGGCCTGGTGAACACTGGTCACAAAACCCCAACCAAGAGACAACGCGTCTGTGAACACATCGAGCAAGGGCTCGGTAGGCGCCAAGGCACCGAACCCTGAGGAAGCTGAAGAGGAAGCTGACAATGCAGCAGCCGAAGCCATTTCCCCGGGTTCGAACCCAGCGATCGTGAAAGAGGCGGAAGGGATGTCCCCGAAGGAACCAGAACAGCCGACGAAGCCAAACCCGACCCGGCGGGTAGACCAACATCGCGAAGTTCAGGTCCCCGCACAAACCCTCTAGCAACCGCCGGGTGACCCGGGAGCCCCTCAGAAACGGGCGCAAGCGGGACCGCAGCTGGAGGAGAGACTCCAGAGGAAGAGACAAAGAAGTGGTTTGTGAGTTCCACACAAGACCCAGCCACAACCGAACCTGGGAGGGCACCAGATGAGACTTCCTCCCGTTCACCAAGAACCCGAACCTGGAGAGCTGGGAAAGAACCAAATCCTGGCTAGCAGACAACTGGAGTTGGCTGGGAGCCTAAACCAGCCAGTTGTCGAGGTAGACCAACACTTGAACACCTAGAAGACGCAGACGAGCCATGACGACCCGCGTAACGCGTGTGAACATGCGAGGCGCCAGATTCAACCCGAACGGGAGACAACGAAAGCGGTAACCTCGACGTCCCACAACAAAACCAAGCCAGTCCCTGAACCCCGGATGAATCGGGACGTGCCAATAAGCGTCCTGGAGGTCCAGGGACACCATCCAAGAACCCGGTTCCAACAGGAGCCAGACCTGAGACAGCATAGTCATCCTAAAGGAGGGTAGTACTCAACATACAGCAGAACTACTCAACACAGTGTTAACGGCATAATACACTACAGTATGTATTTACTGTACAGCATTCACAACTCCATGAGACTTCAAGATGGACATAACTCCAACAATAAGATAAATAACAAATGTAACACATTATTTGTTAGTAGAGTAATAATATATAGGTACAGTATATAATATGATAATGCATTTTTATTGTCTACAAGTAAAAAAAGACACCGACGCAAACGCCTCCTGAAGGTCACCTTTTGCAACGAATCCAACGATCCAACGAACTGAGGTTGGTCCCATATAGTACGTTGAATCGAGGTTGTACTGTATTTGATAAACCTTGATAAATTTAAGTTCGTCCCAAAATTTGGTTTGATGACACATTTTCACATGTATTGGGTCTTTCCTTCATTGTATTCAAAACACTACAGTAAGTTAGTTGAAATGATAATGTAAAAATAGCCACTGAGGTCTGATTAAGACTTAGGACCATGTAATCTATGTTTTGCTTCACTACTCACTGGTTGAGTATGGAGTGCATAATAAATTAGCCTCCTCGGTGGCGCCTTGTTTCTAAATGTGTTTCAAACTCACACTGTATCTTGTACTACCCACTCCATTAACTCAAATTTTGCTACAATGTACCTCTTAACAAATGTTACGTACTCTCACAACCCAATGTACTTCGTGTATATAAATAAAAGGATTTCAACTGTAAGGAGTATGGTTGCACCTTGTTATTCTAATAATGGATGTCTTCTCGATAAGACTTCAATCCCAACCGTCCATATGGTTGGGCACCATTCCTTCCCTCTCCCGTGCCATCCCAAATACTAAACCTGACCCCATCCAAATGCTATACTGTATAGTCTTTATGGCTTGGCGCTTTCCCCCTGAGAGTTCTCTCCCTTCCCTTCTCTGATACGAGAGCGCTTTGTTAACAAACAAAAGTAATACAAAACAGTGCGCTAAGCCTTGTTAATGGAAGCGCTAATTATATGATGAAGTTCGTGTATGTATTTATTAGGACGAGAACAAGAGCGAACACAAACCAGCGCAAATACGAACAAAATGGTTTGTATGTACAAACTTCTCAGTGAACGAAGTTGTTTCTAGCCCGGTATCCGAAATTGCAGTAGAATCAACCCCCCTGGAGCATACCTGGAGAGTGTTTCAAGAGTTATTTTCTTCGACTCTCACTCTTGCCCCCACCCACATCTTATACACACCACAACATCTTATAAACCCAGCCACATCTTATACACCCACACACATCTTGCCCCCACCCACTCTTATCACCCACCCACATCATATACACCCACCACATCTTATACACCCACCCACATCTTGCCCCCACCCACATCTTATACACCCACCCACATCTTACACCCACCCACATCTTATACACCACCCACATCTTGCCCCCACCCACATCTTATACACCCACCCACATCTTGCCCCCACCCACATCTTATACACCCACCCACATCTTGCCCCAACCACATCTTACACTCACCTACCCACATGTAGCACCCACTCACATCTTACACCACTCACATCTTGCCCCCACCCACTCACATCTTATACACCCACCACATCTAGCACCCACCCATATCTCACACCCACTCACATCTTGCCCCACCCACATCTTGCTCACACCACATCTTGCCCACACCCACATCTTGCCCACACCCACATCTTATACACCCACCCACACCTTATACACCCACCCACACCTTACACCCACTCACATCTAGCATCTACCCACATCTTGCCCCAACCCACATCTTACACTCACCCACATCTTACACTCACCCACATCCTGCCCCACCCACATCTTACACCCCCACATCTTGCCCCACCCACATAAATAATAGCTATATCTTGTCACTGGGATATGGTTGGGCTACCCTACTTTAAGAACAAGTGCACCTTTCTCTGTAGAGTAGTGTGTGGGTGGAGGAGTGAGAGAGGTGTGTGGGTGGAGGAGTGAGAGAGGTGTGTGGGTGGAGGAGTGAGAGAGGTGTGTGGGTGTAGCAGGAAGGTTTACCTTGAGGATGAGTGAGGGAGGCTGGCGCTGAGCTGCGTCGCTTACTCTACAGTTATTGTTTGTCCACGGGTAAACAGCTGATCAACGCTGCCGGGAAAAAGGTAAATTTCATTTAGTCACAATGTTCCGCACATCAATTAATATCATATTACTAAAATTATTGTACACAATAATTGAGAGTAAATATAGATATAGCATCAGCTTTTATATTAGTTAAATTCTATAAAGCTTCTTAGCAATCATTTTCAAATGAACCATACGGCTGGCAGCCATTTCCCACAGGGACAACAAGAGAGGTCTCAAGGATGTCTACCTGTTCCTTTAATTTAAATTTTGCCCCGAGGGGCGAGTATATTGGTCTGCGCCACTCATCCTGTGAGTGGACACACCGCCATAGCTGCATGTACAATACTCCTCAATAGGAAGAAAACCCGATCGGTTGTTCATCCTGTCTCTTGTACCTAGACATACCTGGGGACTTAATTGCTGAACTGTCTCAAGTGAACAGCTTCTCAAACAAGATTAACATTCGTCAACCCTTAAAATCTTACGTTATCTTGCGGGTGCAAAATGGGGGGGATCTTTTGATAACAGTATCTATGTTTGACAAATGGTATTTTCCTAACTCAATGTGGGGTTTATTATTCTACATATATTTCTAATGTCTCTCAGATGTTCACAGTCTAGTAGATAGTGGTCAAGACGGTGTCCATCACTCTCACCATAGATTCTGCAACTCCGCTACTCAACTGTTGTTCCCATTCCGAATCGCCATGGATATTTGTATCCAAGACGGTTCTCGCTATTACTGATTTTCTCCCGCGGCCACCTCATCTTCGTCCATAATGATTGGGATTGCCAGCTGCAACCGTGTTGTACCATCATATAGATTCACTGATTTGTTCTTTTATCCTCCTTTCCTCAGTAACCTTGTCACGGTGATGTTGCCTGACAATACCTCTAATTTGTAGAAGAGTCTTGGGTATGAAGTATTCAATGTGGTCTCCTTCAGCAGCCAGCACATCTGCTCGTTCATTCCCACATATTCCAACATGGGAGGGGATCCACAGAAATTTGATGACTCTTCCCTGATTGGTTAGTACTCTCAGCTCTCTTGATTTCAGCAACTATCGTAAGATTTTCTGCCTGATTTTTTTTTTACTTGGGCTACCCAACTACTTGGGGTGGACGGTAGAGCAACGGTCTCGCTTCATGCAGGTCGGCGTTCGATCCCCGACCATCCAAGTGGTTGGGCACCATTCCTTTCCTCCCGTCCCATCCCAAATCCTTATCCTGACGATTGATTGATTGATAAAGATTAAGCCACCCAAGAGGTGGCACGGGCATGAATAGCCCGTAAGTGGTGGCCCTTTTGAGCCATTACCAGTATCAATAGCTGATACTGGAGATCTGTGTAGGTGCGACTGCACCCTGCGTGACGGGAGATGTCTCCCGTGAGTTATTATTGTTGTTTAAGATTCAGCTACTGGGAACTAAAAGTTCCAAGTAGCACGGGCTATGGTGAGCCCGTGATGGACTTACCTGGCACAGGAGCGGGGCTGAAACTTGCATGAGTTATTATTCGATGATTGATTGATGAAGATTAAGCCACCCAAGAGGTGGCACGGGCATGAATAGCCCGTAAGTGGTGGCCCTTTTGAGCCATTACCAGTATCAAAAGATGATACTGGAGATCAGTGGAGGCGCAACTGCACCCTGCGCGACGGGAGATGTCTCCCGGACCAAATGGTGAGTTATTATTCTGTTGTTATAGATTCAGCTACTCGGAACAAGTTCCAAGTAGCACGGGCTATGGTGAGCCCATAACTTACCTGGCACAGGAGCTGGGCAAGAAGCACGGGCTATGGTTAGCCTCGTGGACAGGAGATGTCTCCCGTGAGTTATTATTCGTTGTTGTTGTTGTTGTTGTTATAGATTCAGCTACTCGGAACAAGTTCCAAGTAGCACGGGCTATGGTGAGCCCGTAACTTAGACGAGAGACATCTCCTGTCCACGAGGCTAACCATAGCCCGTGCTTCTTGCCCAGCTCCTGTGCCAGGTAAGTTACGGGCTCACCATAGCCCGTGCTACTTGGAACTTGTTCCGAGTAGCTGAATCTATAACAACAACAACCGTAACTTACCTGGAACAGGAGCTGGGCAAGAAGCACGGGCTATGGTTAGCCTCGTGGACAGGAGATGTCTCCCGTGAGTTATTATTCGTTGTTGTTATAGATTCAGCTACTCGGAACAAGTTCCAAGTAGCACGGGCTATGGAGAACCCGTAACTTACCTGGCACAGGAGCTTGGCAAGAAGCACGGGCTATGGTTAGCCTCGTGGACAGGAGATGTCTCCCTTGAGTTATTATTCGCTACTCTGCTGCTTATATGCTCGGGAAACACCTCACCGTTCTCCAAAGGTTGACAAGAGTATTAACTGGAAGTAGGGAAAGGTCTGAGTTCCATAATTAGTACTAAGAAGAGCTTTGCTTCTCTCATTAGGCTAATGTGTTTGGAGCGAGTATATTATTGGGATATTCTACTCGCTACAGAACTCCCCCTCCCAGGGGATGAAAGGAAACACACTTGATCAAGGAACCTAGCTGGTCGGTGAATTGTACGCCCTGCTCGCGTTGTATAACCCTCAAAGATAACTTCCTCCTCTTCGCTGATGTCATCTAACTGGGGTCGTAGGGTGAGAGGTCGCACAGGATCGTCCGTCGTCGTACGATCAGGTGGTGGTGCAGCTGGTAACTGGGGTTGTAGAATGGGAGGTCGTGCAGGATCGTCCGTTGTCGTAAGTGGCAGTGCTGCTGGTAACTGTGGTCGAAAAGTGAATAGCGTAGTCGGCGGATGTGTCTCTGGAGATTCCTGGTCTGGGCCAGCGTCACAGTCTGCTGGTTTAAGGCGATCGATGGAGATGTTTACCCGCTGTCCTCGGCGTTCAATGGTGAAGAACTTCGGTGTTCGAGAAACCACTTTAAATCGTCCTTCGTAAGGTGACTGAAGAGGGCGTCGAACAACGTCGATTTTTACAAACACGTGTTCAGTTGTGTGGAGCTCACGAGACACATATGTAGCACGAGTTGTCGGTTGGCGTGGTGGTGTAGGCTGAATGCTTGTCATGGCCGCCCGTAATTTCTGGACAAAAGTGGGGTCTGGGGGTGTGATGAGTGGCGTCGGGGTTAAGAATTCACCCGGAAGCCGCAGGCTAGATCCGTATACTAAGTCTGCTACCGAGAATCCACTGCCCACCTTCGTGGCCGAACGAATGCCAAGCAAGAATAATGGAAGGTTGTCGATTCAATTATCAGGGCGTGCTTGAGCTCTTAGGGCGGCTTTTAGTTGTCTATGAAAGCGTTCTACCATTCTGTTCGACTCAGGGTGGTATGCTGTGGTTTGGTTGTGTGTGATGCTGAGGAATCCCATAAGTTCATCCCATAGATATGATTCGAACTGTCGTCCTTGGTCGGTGATGATGACAGAGGGGCTGCCAAAACGGCAGACCCATCCAGAGAGGAATGCCTGGACCACTGACTCAGCTGAGATGTTGATTAATGGGATTGCTTCCGGCCATCTGGAGAATCGATTGATGCAGGTGAGTAGATAAGAATATCCTCTTGCCGACGGTAAATGACAGTTACAGAGACAGGAGACATCCCCCGTCACGCAGGATGCAGTCGAGTAGTGAAGTTGAGGACTACGAGTACGCGCGCCATCTGCCAGGTGGACCCCCCCTGCGACTACGAGGACGCGCGTCATCTGAGCAGGTGGACCCCCCGCGACTACGACCGTGCACAGCATCTGGCCAGGTGACCCCATTAGAGCCAGCTGGCCATGTGGTGCTCAGGTGTCTAGCCACATAGTGTTGTAATGGGATTTTCCCGGAAGTTGGGGCGTGTCGGACGCGTGTGAGCGTCCGGTGTTTGGGTATGTGGTCAGGGAAGATTGGGGTCATGTTGTTTGGGGGGGGGTAGGAGAGTATGTGGGCTATGTGCTAGAGTAAGAGGTAATTGCTCTAGAAGGTAATGGGGCGTGTCGGACGCGTGTGAGCGTCCGGTGTTTGGGTATGTGGTCAGAGAAGATTGGGGTCATGTTGTTTAGGGGGTAGGGGAGTATGTAGGGCTATGTGGTATGTGCTAGAGTATGAGGTAATTGCTCTAGAAGGTAATGGGGGGGTGTCGGACGCGTGTGAGCGTCCGGTGTTTGGGTATGCGGTCATGGAAGATTGGGGGTCATGTTGTTTGGGGAGTAGGGGAGTATGTAGGGCTATGTGGTATGTGCTAGAGTATGTGGTATGTGGATATGAGTGGAAGAGTAAATGAATATGTATGTTTGTTTTCCGTAGACTTAATCCGGTGTGTAGATAATAGTTATGATTAAAAAAATGAGACTATGTATTGCTATGTAAAGGCTGTGTGTAGGTGAGAGGGGTCCCAACATATGTTGATGGGGTAGGGGAGGGAGGGGGCGAGGGAGTGTGAGGGAGAGTGAGGGGAGCTTCCCCTAGGCGCGAGAGGGTTGGAGGGTCATTTGCGGTTTTGCGGTTTCTGACAGAGAGGAGAGGCTCTTAAGATGCACTGGGGGAGTGACGGTAATGGGATGCACCATACATCCATCCATCCATCCATCCACCCATCCATCCACCCATCCCTCCATCCATCCATCCATCCATCCATCTCTCTCTCTCTCTCTCTCTCTTCTCTCCTCCCTCCTCTCTCTCTCTCTCTCTCTCTCTCTCTCTCTCTCTCTCTCTCTCTCTCTTTCTCTCTCTCTCTCTCTCTCTCTCTCTCTCTCTCGCTCTATTCAGATCATTAAATAGGGGAAAAGTAACATCATTTCCTTTCTCCTGATGCCGCTGTTCACATATTTGTTTTTTTTTTTCTTTCACTTAGACGGACAGCCCACCAGAGGATGGAAGATTAATGTCAATTTTCAGCCCCATCACTCTTACCCTTTATAATCTTGTAACGTAACGTGAGCAACATGCTATGCTAACATCGTTCTTTGCCCAAATATCATTTTAAGAGTAACGAGCAACTTTCTGTCCGATGTCTGAATAACAATATTGAAAATGTGATCCGTGTTTTGCCCTTACATTCCAAACACAATAAAAACATTAGCACAAGCTTTTAGTGGAAAGACATAGTCTCGTTACTATTATTAAATTGACTTGTTCATTATCCAGAGTTCAAGGTTGTCTCTAAGACCTACATTATCCAAATGTGAAACAGCAATCGATGAGAATAANATTCGAATTGTGTAAAAATAACTGTAAAAATGTTAAACACATCTCCAACTTATTGGCTTCAGTGTCATGAAACTTTCATCAAAATATTTTCAGAAATTGATTTTAGACGATTTTTTGAAAAATAAGAACGTTTTATTGATAAGGAGAACAGCTAATAACTGGAGTTGAAGGATTATGCAGTAATAAAGAGATGCAAGCACCTGTCCTATGCTCAAAGAAGAACAATAGTAATAAGAAGTGTCCACAAGTGCATATGTAGTTGGTGCCTTTATATCATTGCTGAGTAATATAATAACACAAATAATAATGAATAACTATGTTAATATGATCTATTTTGTTATACAGGGGTACCTCGGTTTAAGAGTTTAATCCATTCCTGGCGATGGCTCGTAATCCGAAAACTCGTAAACCGAAGCTAATTTCCCCTTAAGAAATAATGGGAAATGAATTACAGTAATCCATTCGTGACTACCCAAAAACCTCACTTCAAACTAAATTTTATACCTAATTCATCTAAATCTACACTACAAATGTATGTTCAGGTTATTACTTACCTTGCTGATGACTGCTTTTGGTGTATGGAAGATGGTCAGGAGGAGGAGGAGGAGAGGTGTTACTGTTTGGAATCTTGTCTTACTAAGAATCTGTCTAAAGACACTTGTTTTTCCTACATTTTAACACTTGTCTGTAGTAAGACATCATAGTGTCATTTAAAAGGTCAATGCAACAGCCTGCTACAGCTTTATCTGGGTGAGATTTTCAACAAAACTTTGCAGTTCTTCCCATAGTTCACACATTTTCTTAATGAAGAAGGGACATCCTCTACTGCCTCTACTCACAACTATTTTCTCAGATTAAACCTTACCACTGGCTTTCTTGGGACCCATGGCGAGATATATAACAACTATTATGCTCAAATGGCCAAAAATCCAACAAAAAACTGTAAATCCTAGTGAAGAATTCAGGCGGGATAGTCACTGGGCGCGAGGCACTGGTAAACTGAGGAGCGATCGCCGTGCCATCACACGCTAGTTGGCCTGTATGCATATCAACACACTCGTATTCAGAGGAAAATTTACACCGGTATACGAGTGTTTCCGATGTAAATTTTCTGAGCAAATCCTGCTCGTAATCCGAAAAACTCGTAAACAGGGACACTCGTATTCCAAAGTACCACTGTCTATCATATAAATACATTGTCCAATGCTAATATATGTTACTTTCATCAATGTCCCAAAAATATTTATGGGGGGAATTCTTTTTTTAAGATTTTATTTTTTTTCTCCTTTGTTTATTATCTGATTTTGTTATAACCTTTACATCCAGGAGAATGCATACGTTTCCAAACCTGTGTGAAGATAGAATGGAATTGGTCAACAAATAAATCAGTCACAACTCGCAAAACTTGGGACTTTTAATTTTTTGGGGCTGATTTTTTATATGATTTCAAACTATATTTTCTTTGTCTTTTTAGGTTGTTTTGATGACTAGGGACCATATTACGGCTTTTTCACTTATATAAACTATACCCTAAATATATCCCCTAAATCATCATAATTATTATAATTATCCCTACATTTTATGTTTTTTGGGGGTTATTTTTTCTTGACTTCATTTCAACACATATTAACCTAAAACTCACATATTCAAGTACGAGTGCCAAACAATGTTGATTAAAACATACAATTAAATAACGTATTAAAACTACCTTTATTCATTGTTGATAACTTCAACTTCAATTATCTCTGAAACCAGAGTTTCAACTTTGAGTGGCTTCTAAAATTCCAGTTATTAACCGATTACCACTATTTTGACATATTGTGTGCTCAGCTGTCTGTTCTACAATCCCATCAGAATGGATTTTTCATAAGCTTTATACATTTGGAGTTATAATATTTTTTGGTCTAAATTTGCCCCATATTTCAAATGCCCTATTGATGATTATTTTTACAGTAAACTATACTGAAAACCTATATTCTAATTTGATGAAAATGAAGAACATATGCTATTCTGAGAGAATAATAACATTAAATGAACAATTAACCCTCAAACCGCTAGGGGCCCAAATGGAATTAACACCCACAGGCGCAACAAAAAAAAAAAAAATCCATAAATTCTTTCGTCTTATAGAAGTGTTAATTTTTGTTCCCTGATCACGGAAAAAATAACAAAAAAATCGTAGGTGGCATATTTTAGCCGCAATAGGGTAGGGAAGTCTGGCAAAAAAGGGGCGTTGGCAGAGCCTTTGACCGGACGAGGTCTACTCCGCCCGAGCTGTCAGGTGGCAGTTGCCACAAATATATTATTACCTAATTATTTCAATGTCTCTGATTGATTTTTTCTTAGTTTTTTTGCAGTAATATTATTCCATACAGTGAATTGTGGTATATTTATATAATAAAATGTGTGAACCATCGCTGTACTCAAAATTATGGTGTGCATATTAGTGTGGAGGCCTGGTCGAGGACCGGGCCGCGGGGACACTAAAAAGCCCCGAAATCATCTCAAGATATAACTCAAGATAACTCAAGATTCAATTATTATGTTCATAAAACAATAAACAAATAGTTTTGCTGTTGTTACACTATATACACAGGTTACATATAAGTATCTGCATGTTTTGTTCACCATAACGAACTACTAAGTTGAACTTGTGAGTCAAAAAGCAAACAAAGGAGTGACCGCCACACACCAGCCAGCCACTCCCTCCCTCAACAAGACCTCACTCGCCCTCATTCTCCTCCCACAATACCGTTTTTGCATTTATTCACTATACACAGACGTTATATATACGTATTTACATGTTTTGTTCACCATAATTGTACATCTAAGCTTGTATTAAGCACAAAGTAAGCTTGTATTAAGCACATTAAGTAAAGGCACAAAGACGTAGCTATTCACACAGTCAGCTGGTGACGGCCGCCCTCAAGGCCAGACGCACTAATATTTCTCCTCCAACAATATTGGTTGTGGTGTTATTACGCTATATACACACACACATTATATATAAGTATCTACCTGTTTTATTCACCATACCTGTACAAATAAGCTGGTATGGTGACCAAAGACCATAGTGGCCACCAGTAAACAACATGACAAGTCGTGCAGACGACGCATCTCCCTCACCAAAATGGCGGCTCCCAACCTACTCCTCTTGCTGTTATTTCACACTATACACATGCTATATATAAATATCTACATTTGTGTTCACCATAGCGAACCACTAAGCTGGTATGGTGAGTGCAGTCAATAAAAGGCGGCCACACACAGTCAGAAGACAACGCCACAACCCTCATTCCCACAGCCTTACTCCTCCCTCCATGGAGCACAGCGCTAAATATCACCAAAATCCTGCTATTATCAAAATCCTGGTCAGTTTTATCACAGTCAGGGGTCTTCTATAATACTGTCATCGCTAAATAATAGCAGTATCATGTATATTATGGCATTTGTAGGCGATGCTGTGGTCAAAAGCTGAACAGCGGTGCTGTGAGCTCGTGCTGCGTGCGCCAGCCTTGGTGGCTTGCTCAATACTGACGCTCTAACACCCAAGAATTTTGGCCTGGATTCTTTGTCAAGGTGGCATCTGGCAACTATTGGTCGTGGCAGTACTATAGCTGCCCCTATCCCAGGTGGGGCATTTAAATTATAGCGCTAGACACGAAAGCATACATAAATGGTGTGCGCAGTTTCGGTTTTGTCACTGGAGCATTTGCCTAGTTGATTATGGAAAAAAATTGGAGTGTTTGTGCAAGTTTTAAAAACTTATGTTAGATTATTTTTTGTCAAATCATATACAGTGGTACCTCGGAATGCGAGTGTCCCTGTATGCGAGTTTTTCGGAAGACGAGCAGGATTTCCTCGAAAATTATGTCTCGGAATGTGAGGGTTACCTCGGGACGCGAGTTTGTTGATACGCGTACAGGCCGACCTAGCTCGTGGTCGATCGGCGATCGTCGCCCCTCCGCCACTCCGCCCCTCAGTTTACCATTGTCTCGCGCCCAGTGACTATCCCACATCAATTCTTCACCTGGATTTTCAGTGTTTTGTTGGATTTTTGGTCATTTGACTATACAGTTTGTTATTATATATCTCACCATGGGTCTCAAGAAAGCCATTGATAAGGTTCA
This sequence comes from Procambarus virginalis, assembly GCA_020271785.1. Taxonomy (NCBI): domain Eukaryota; kingdom Metazoa; phylum Arthropoda; class Malacostraca; order Decapoda; family Cambaridae; genus Procambarus; species Procambarus virginalis. Next base: position 65,905 of record WNGS01014465.1, read on the forward strand.
ACCTAAGAAAATAGCTGTGAGTAGAGGCAGTAGAGGATGTCCCTCCTTGATTAAGAAAATGTGTGAAGTATGGGAAGAACTGCAAAGTTTTGTTGAAAAAACTCACCCAGATAAAGCTGTAGCAGGCCGTTGCATTGACCTTTTAAATGATAATGTGATGTCTTACTACAGACAAGTGTTAAAATGTAGGGAAAAACAAGTGTCTTTAGAGAAATTCTTAGTAAGACAAGCAAGTCCTAGTGGTATGCAGGCAAAATGTGCCAGTGTGTGCATACCAGTGAAGTCCTCACTGCCTGATGTGATAATGGAAAGGGACTCCCCTTCCAAACAGTAACTCCTCTCCTCCTCCCCCCTCCTCACCATCTTCCATACGCCTACAGCATTCAAGAGCAAGGTAAGTAATAACTTGAACATAGTTTTGTAGGTTTATTTAGATGAATTAGGTATAAAAATTTAGTTTGATATGGGGTTTTTGGGGTAGTCAGGAACGGATTAATTCATTTCCCATTATTTCTTATGGGGAAATTAGCTTCAGAATACGAGTTTTTCGGAATAAGAGCTGTCTCCAGGAACGAATTAAACTCTTAAACTGAGGTACCACTGTATTTATGTATTGCACGGTCTAAGGGTTAAATACGCTTTGTGATATAATCTAGTAGCGAATGGGGACATTGAAACAGTTGATAAGCTCAATTTCAAGAGAGGACACTATGGGGAACTTAAAAAAAATGTTCATGGGGTATATTTGGACAGACTTGTTGCTAGGCAAGGAAGTAAATGAGATGTATGCCAAATTTTGCAAAATATATGATGAAGGCACACAAACATTCATATCAAAACAGAAATGCAGACCTAGGAAGCAGGGTTGGTTCAACAGAAATTGCGAGAGGGCTAAAGATCAAAAAGACACGAGCATGGAATCATTATAGGAAGAAGCCAAACCCCCAAACATACCAATGATACAAAGATGCGAGAAACAACTACACGACAATAAGGAGAGAGGCAGAAAGGAATTTTGAGAACGGTATAGCGGACAAATGTAAATAAGATCCAGGCCATTTCATTTAATAAAAAGCAAGCTGCAGGTAAAGGATAATATTCAGAGGTTCAAAATGGGAGACAGATTCATGGAAAATGAAAAGGAAATGTGTGAAACATTAAACAAAAAGTTCCAAAGTGTGTTTGTATAAAATGAAATCTTTAGGGAGCCAGACATAATAAGAATTCCAGAGAACAACATAGAGCACATAGAGGTGTCAAGGGATGAATTGAAAAAAATGCTCATGGAGCTTAGTAAGAACAAAGCACAAGCGACTTGAGAATGGTCCAGGACGGACCGAAACGTCGTCGTCCCTTCAACTTCTAGTGTGTGGTCTGGTCAACATACTTCAGCCACGTTATTGTGACTCATCGCCTGCATAAGAACAAAGCAGTTGGCCCAGATGGAGTTTCACCATGGTTCCTGAGAGAATGTGCTTAGCATTTCACTTCTGCTGATTTTCCAGGCATCCCTATTTATAGGAGTCGTAGCAGATGTGTAGAAAATGGCCAACATAGTTCCAATCTACAAAAGTGGCAGCAGGGTAGAACCCCCTCCCCCCTCCCCCTCAATTCAAATTCAAAAAAATGTTTATTCAGGTAAAGTACATACATACAGGTTGTGATACAAATATTGATGAATTTATAGATAGAGCTAGTACATACAATGCCGAAAGTCATTATTACGCACAGCGTTTCAGGCAGGAAAACACTAAAGACTAAAACTTAATACTAATTGAGATTAACCACTTAACTGCGCCAACCAAGTTTTCTCGGTCGGCGGGAAACTGCGCCGACCGAGAAAACTCTTTTTGATTTTTCGTAACCAATTCTAAATGTGTACGAGGTTGGTTGTGTACGAAATGGACTCTTAGGACCTCCAGTGAGAGGCAGCCATCTTGGAAAAAAATCCCAGAATGCCCTGGGGCTGCTGGCTGGGTTAGTACTGTACTGAATGAGCAACCATGGGTGGCGCACGCGCCTCTGGCTCCCAAACACCTGTCCGACGCGGTGTTGAAGATAATGCTCTGTCGGTAAAATTCAAACCATATTGTTTGAAGAACATAAGGGTCATAATGTTGGGGAAGCCAGGCGCAATAAGGACCTAACACAAAGGTCGGATGCAAGTGATACAGCACCTATGAGGACGATACAGGGAGCGTATCCAGTTGTAGCTCTGAGCGTCACCCTTGCAATCCTATGCTATTTATTTAGATGATACTTAGATGAATCGTTTTCTGCGTTCAGTGATGTTGCATCTGATACAAATGGCACAGATGAACAGTGTTAGCGGCTTCCATTTTGGTGTTTTCCATAGATATTTTCAAGGATGCTTGAATCTCTTCCCAACTGACAGACACTCTTGAGGCTAGCTGAATCTCTTCCTGACTGACGGACACTCTTGAGTCTAGCTGAATCTATTCCTGACTGATGGACACTCTTGAGGTATGCTGAATCTCGTCCTGTGTGGGACCATACAAAGCGATCTTTTCAAGACTATCTTACAAATTTATCTTTTCCTATAATCTTTTCAATACTACCTTATGCTTTACTAGCTTGGTTGCATACAACCTACAAGTACCAAAGCCAAGGGTGTACGTGAGTGCATTATTTGCAAGCACACAGAATGAAGAAACAAGCAACGAAAATTTATCTGTACCTGGTGCAATGAGAGTGAAGTTGCGCTGTGTACCATGGGCTACTTCGTTGATTATTACTCACTTTCGAAGTACTGAGTGTGTAATACAGTGTTACTGTGTAAATAGTGTGTGAAACTGTACATATTGTAATTTTATTGAATTTTTAACAGGTAATATTGCGACAATAAACATTTATTGTGGACACATTACTGACACATGTATCACAGTTCCATGGAACATTATGAACGTTCTACTGTATGCATATTGTAAAGGACACAAATATGCATCATATACGATAAAAAAAAATAAAACCGCATTAGAAATACATAAAACAAATAATTGAAAATATATTTGTGGCAACACCCGGTGCTTGAATGGCCCGCGCGACTGTGTCTGGGCGAGTCACGCACGGGCGACCAGGCCCTGATGACGTCACAGCGCATCTTGTCCATGTCCCTACAGCCAAAGTAAGTGGAATTTGGTATTTATTTTTACATAGACATGTTCAGGGAAGGGAATTTATCATTTTACGAAGAAAAAAGAATTTTTTGGGAACACTTCATTTCATGCGCACCGAGGGAATTTCTCAATAAACTCCGCGCAGCACGGTGGTTAAAGTATAAAATGAGTTGAGAAAATATAAAAATAAAAAATGGGGGAACATGGCAGAATAACAGCAAAAAATACAATTTGGTCGACAAACAGCATTGTTTAAATAAATAGCAGACATGGGTTGACATTATAGGGGTAAGGTAGGTTACAGGGAGTTAATTAGGTCGATTAGTTTTGCTTAGTTTTTATCTTAAACTGGTTGAGAGAGGTACAGTCTTTAACATGATTGGGAAGGTCATTCCACATTCTGGGTCCTTTGATTTCTAGAGCATTTCTACTTTGATTAAGTCGTACTCTTGGAATATCTGTGGGAACCGACCTGTGAGATTTATATTTAATTTATATGAATTTATATAGAATTTATATTTACGTTAATTTACATATTTCGTTAGCAATTGGTATGATGTTAAGTGGACTGTATTTCTGCAATAATCTCACAAATCGATCCTTACACATTAGGGGTGGTTTATATTAAATTTATATATATGCAGTCAATCAAACTACAGTATTAAACTACATATATTGGTATACATTGAGGAGGTTCCTTATCATATTGTACAGCAGACTTAGTCCACCAGGTATAACTAGGATGTAGACACCAAACTATCCTCGTTTGAGGCTAGCTTCCATCAGTTACATCAGTAACTGATGTATCAAGTCTTGCTACCTCTTCTTGTTCCTGTCAAAGGGCACTAGCTGTAAAGCCAGAATCCTAATATATGACAGCTATATCAGAGAAAACACTGTATATTAAATCATAAGGACCAAGGGTTAATTACCTTTATTATGAGGCGGGTTCGCATTCTAACCGGTTCGCCCAATATCTACCTAACATTAATGGCCAAAATGATTAGATAAACGGGTTTCGGAAAGACACTTCCCTTGTGATTGTTAACAGCGTGTTGATGATGGCAGAACACTCCTCTGAACTCCATCACACTTCATCCAAGAGAAATTATAGGAGCTGAATTTGCTCCCATGCGCCTCTGGTCTTACCAATGTAACGTACGTTTATGTTACGTTGTTGGATTGATTAGATACACAGTGTTTAGTGAGTTTCATATTTATTTAGTAGTCCTGGATACAGCAGTGTATCCACCAACAATGGCTGACCCCTTTCCTCACTGACGTTACTGGCTTACTGTCCAGATGTCAGTAACTGATAGAAGGGTCACATTTACTCTATTTTGATACTGATAATTAAGGTAATTCATAAGAGATGTTTTTATGATGGTAAAAGTCCAAAGGCTAATGTATTTAAGAATAATTCCCAACACAATAGTTGGTGAATTTATAATAGTACGTGGCAATGATATCCTGTTTTCTATTGATGGAAAATTCCACTACACACTACATTTTCTATGGGTTGACTTGTGTATACAAAGCAGCAGAATATTATCTGCAAATTGCATGTAATATTATTAAATGGTGTTGGGTTTTCCGACAATATCAAAAAGGTATTTGTTTCTGGTGTGGTGCTCATGGGTTCTGTTACAACCTTCAATGAAGCTTTTAAAGTCAGGATTGACATTACAGTTCAGCATTTTATATATATATATAATACACATGAGAGGATGTGCAGTGACTTAATATCTAACATATTCAGAGATTTGAGTAGGGGTAACGAGTGATGTCTGGGGCTAGAGTTAGATATTGTCATAACAGCAGCTTTGTGTTCAGTAATTAGAGGACGTAAATGATTTTGGGTAGTAGAACCCCAAGCACAAATACCATAGTTGACATAAGGATAGATGAGAGAGTAATAGTGTGTCACCAGGGCAGGGCGAGGTACATAATATCTGATCTTAGAAAGAATGCCAACAGTTTTTCAAACTTTTTTTGATATATTTAGAATGTGTCCCTGGAAATTAGGCTTGTGGTCAATGAGAACGCCAAGGAATTTGCCATCTACTTTAGTTACAAATTTGGGTATTGTTTATCCTGAGATTTATTTGATTTGAGGATTTATTGCCAAACAACATATAGAAAGTTTTGTCAATGTTGAGGGTGAGTTTGTTGGCAGTTAGCCAAAGATGGACTTTATTTAGCTCAGTATTCACTGTGACATTTAAAGCAAGGGGGGTCAGGACTGGAGTAAATGAAGGTTGTGTCGTCAGCAAATAGAATTGGTTTGCGGTGTTGGGAGGCATTAGGAAGGTCATTAATGTAGATGAGAAAGAGGAGAGGGCCAAGTATGCTGCCCTGTGTAACACCAATGTTGATGGGTAGAGTGAGAGAAATTGAATTATTCACAAAAACATACTGGAGCCTGTCAGTATGGTAAGATTTGAGGTAGTACAGGGAGTGACCTCAGACTCAATAATGATGTAATTTAAGAAGGTTTTGGTGGTTGACAGTGTCAAAAGCCTTACGCAGGTCCACAAATAACCCAACAGAGAACTCATTTTTATCAAGAGCTGCATGTATCAAGTTAATCATACTAATAAGTGCATCGTTAGTGCTTTTTTTGGGTCTGAAGCCATATTGGCACGAGCTAAGTATATTGTGTTTGGCTAGATAAGCAACCTGTCCTCTTAAAAAGAGCGTTGCTTTTGGCCGTTTGCCCGTATGGCTGATTGTAATTTGAAAATGAAAAAACAATGAATATAAATTTTGGATTTTTTTTTCAACAACAGTAAGTTAAGGGTCTTCTGATAGGTTAGGTAGGCAGGAAATTCTCATAAAGTTTCAAAACGGTATGAAAAACGTTAATGGAAAGAATCCTTTTCTAAGCTTGACGAGTAAGCCGGACGACTCAAACAGAAAACGGAACAGTACGTCACTTTTGTGAGTCGATTTCATTTCAAATTACGTCCAAATTTGGCCATAGCGCGCATACTAGCGAAAAGTGACATTTTTAAGAGGATGGGTTGAGATAAGAGTAAAGCTGCTTGTAGATTAGTTTTTCAAATACTTTTGACAAGTTTGGCAGGATTGATATAGGTCTGTAGTTGTTAACATCAGGGAGATCACCACATTTGTGGACAGGGCTTACTCTCGCTTTTTTTAGAATATCTGGAAAGGTTTGGAGTTCAAGTGACTTGTTGAAGAGCAATGCAATAGCAGGAGCTAAAGATCTGGAGGCTTTTTGTAAATTAAAGTTGGTATCTCCTCAAGGGCACTAGACTTGGTTTTAAGGGAAATGATTATCTCATTAACATCAGTGGAATTTGTAGGCGTTAGGTACAGAGACTATGGATAGTTACCTGTAAGATAGTCCTGAACATCAGTACTGGAAGATGGAATATCATTTGCAAGGGATGACCCAATGGAAGAGAAGAACATATTGAACTCAATAGCAGTGTCAGAGGCTGTAAGCTGACCATCGTTATTAGACAGGAGTATTGGTTTGTTATTTAAAATCTTCTTTGATACCAATATTTGCAAAATTGTGCTCCATGTTTTCTTAACCCTTAAATGGCGCATAGCTATATACCATTTGACACCCACAGGTGCATACAAAAAAAAAAAAAAAAAAAATTCTTCCTAACCTGTTAATTTGTGTTCACTGATCACGGGAAAAATAATAAAAAAATCGTAAGTTGAATATATTGGCCGCTATAGGGCAGGGAAGTCTGGCACAAAACAGGCGCTCACTCAGCATGCGTCCCAGGCGGTCTGTTGATCGCCAGCTGTCAGGCCGGAGTTGCCACAAAGAGATAGTTGCCTAATTATTTCAATGTCCTACCTTGATACCTTGAGGATACCTTGAGGTGCTTCCGGGGCTTATCGTCCCCGCGGCCCAGTCATCGACCAGGCCTCCTGGTTGCTGGACTGATCAACCAGGCTGTTGGACGCGGCTGCTCGCAGCCTGACGTATGAGTCACAGCCTGGTTGATCAGGTATCCTTTGGAGGTGCTTATCCAGTTCTCTCTTGAACACTGTGAGGGGTTTGCCAGTTATGTCCCTTATGTGTAGTGGAAGCGTGTTGAACAGTCTCGGGCCTCTGATGTTGATAGTTCTCTCTCAGAGTACCAGTTGCACCTCTGCTTTTCAACGGGGGTATTCTGCACATCCTGCCATGTCTTCTGGTCTCATGTGATGTTATTTCTGTGTGCAGGTTTGGGACCAGCCCCTCTAATATTTTCCACGTGTAAATTATTATGTATCTCTCCCGCCTGCGCTCAAGGGAGTACAGATTTAGGCTCTTTAGTCGGTCCCAATAGTTTAGATGTTTTACCGAGTGGATTCTAGCAGTAAAGGATCTCTGCACGCTCTCCAGGTCAGCAATTTCACCAGCAGTGAAAGGGGCTGTCATTGTGCAGCAGTACTCCACTCTAGAGAGCACAAGCGTTTTGAAAAGTGTCATCATCGGTATAGCATCTCTAGTGTGAAAAGTTCTTGTTATCCAACCTGTCATTTTTCTTGCAGTTGTGACGGCTACTTTATTGTGTTCTTTAAAGGTAAGGTCTTCCGACATGAGTACACCCAGATCCTTTACATTGCCTTTTCGTTCTATGTTATGATTTGCCTGAGTTTTGTACGTGGTTTCCGTTTTTATATTTTCATTTTTTCCATAGCGCATGAGCTGGAACTTGTCTTCGTTAAACACCATATTATTTTCTGTAGCCCATAGAAAGACCTGATCTACATCTGACTGGAGGTTCGCCGTGTCCTCTATGTTGCCTACTCTCATGAAGATCCTAGTGTCATCTGCAAAGGATGATACAGTGCTATAGGTTGTGTTCTTGTCTATGTCCGATATGAGGATGAGAAAAAGTACTGGAGCAAGCACAGTACCCTGGGGGACTGAGCTCTTAACGGTTGACGGGTTGGATTTTATTTTGTTGACTATTACACATTGGGTTCTGTTGGTCAGGAAATTGTAGATCCATCTGCCTACTTTTCCGGTAATTCCTTTTGAGCACATTTTATGGGCAATAACACCATGGTCACATTTATCAAAAGCTTTTGCGAAATCTGTGTAAATTACATCAGCGTTTTGTTTGTCTTCCATAGCATCTAATGCCATATCATAGTGGTCCAGCAACTGCGACAGGCAAGAGCGCCCTGTTCTGAAACCATGTTGTCCGGGGTTATGGAGATGCTGTGATTCCATGTATTTTGTGATCTTACTTCTTAGCACTCTCTTAGCATGTCTCTGATTGATTTTTCGTAGTTTTTTTGCTGTAATATTATTCAATAGTGTGTAGTGTGATATATTTATATAATGAAATGAGTGAATCATCGCTGTACTCAAAAATATGGTGTGCTTATTGTTGATTCAATTATGTTCATCGAACAGTGAACAAATACTTTGTCGGTTGTTACACTATATACACAGGTTATATATAAGTATCTGCATGTTTTGTTCACCATAACGAACCACTAAGTTGCTATTATGAATCAAAAAGTATCGAGGAGTGACAGCCGTGTACCAGCCAGCCACTCACGCCCTCCCTCAAGTCATCTGACTCACCCACATACTCCTCCCACAATACTGTTTTTGCTTTTATTCACTATATACAGACGCTATATATAAGTATCTACATTCGTGTTCACCATAACGAACCACTAAGTTGGTATGCTGAGTGGCAGTGGCAGCCCGCCACTGGCTGCCACTCCCTCCTTCCCTCACCTCACCTGACTTGCCACCATTTTCCACTCACCATACTGTTTTTGCTTTTATATACAGACGTTATATATAAGTATTTACATGTTTTGTTCACCATAACTGTACATCTAAGCTTGTATGGTGAGTAGGACTTCTTGTATGGTGAGTAGGCAGAAAGACGTAGGACCTCACAGTCAGCTGATGGCTGCCGCCCTCAAGGCCAGACGCACTAATATTTCTCCTCCAACAATACTGCTTGTGGTGTTATTACGCTATATACACACATTATATATAAATATCTACCGGTTTTATTCACCATACTTGTACAAGTAAACTGGTATGGTGCCCAAAGACCATCGTAGTCACCAGTAAACAACACGATAATTCCTGCAGACGACGCTCCTCTAGCTCTCACCAAAATGGCGGCTCCCAACCTCCTACTCTTGCTGTTTATACCCTCTATACACACGTTATATATAAGTATCTACATTTGTGTTCACCATAGCGAACCACTAAGCTGGTATGCTGAGTGCAGTCAATAAAAGGTGGCCACACACAGTCAGATAACAATGCCACCACCCTCCCTCCCACAGCATTACTCCTCCCTCCATGGAGCACAGCGCTAAATATCATCACAATCCTCTTATTATCAGACCCATAGTCAGTTTTATCACAGTCAGGGGTCTTCTGTAATAATATTATCGCTACATAATAGCATGAACGAGTATATTATGGCATTTTTAGGCGATGCTGTGGTCACAAGCTGAACAGCAGTGCTGTGAGCTCATGCTGCGTGCGTCAGGCTTGGTAGCTTACTCGATACTGAGGCCCCTAACACCCGGGAGTTTGGCCCACGATTTTTTTTTTAAAATGGCGTCTGTTTACAAGAGCCCTGATGAAGGTGTGGTGAACCCCGTGTATCCGCGGGCCGTTTAAATCTTGCGTAGTACTCCAACGCATCATATGATGCGACGCACAATTTACTGCAAGTCGGTCAAAGCATCATATGATGCGATGCGCAATTGAAGGGTTAATGTTGCCCTTTGTTTGGGTAAATTTATCTTCGTAGTATTTAGTTTTGGCTCTTCTAATTATTTTAGATAGCAATGATGAGTAATTCTTTGAAAGTTCTTTGAAGACGATACCTAACCTATACTTCTTCTCAAGGTCATGTTTTTTATTAATAGATTTAAGTATCCCCTTTGTAAGCCAAGGATTGTTTAGCCTTTTAGTTGTGACTTGTTTTGTTAACATAGGACAGTGGGCGTTATAAAGGCTGAGAGTTTTTTGAAGAAATGATTGCACTGCTAGGTTGATGTCCCCTATGGTACCTAATTCGGACTACCAGTTGATATTAGCCGCAGCAGCTATAAAATTGGCTATAGAAGTTTCATTGTGCAGCCTAAAGCTTATTTTCCTTGTATCTAGAGGTGGTTTGTGAATGTTGGTTAGGAGAAATGTGGGGTAATGGTCTATAGTGCTATCAGTGATTATTCCTGAAGTAAGCGGAGAGGTTATGTTGGTCCAGATGTGATCAAGAGCTGTGGCAGTACTATCCATAATTCTAGTAGGTCTAGTGATTAAAGGTATGAGGAAGCAGGAATTCATACAGTTGAGGAAGCTAGCAGCAGGAGGGTTATCAGGCTCGCAGAGGTCAATGTTAAAGTCCCCAGAAATAATTAAGTGGTTTTTGTTTAGTCTGTTCTCTAGTATAAGATTTCTAAGGTTAGAGTTAAATTCAGTTACATCAGTGTTAGGAAATCTGTAGACTGCTCCCACAGTCAGGACAGCCTCACTACCCTTGACTTTGAAACTGGCAAATATATACTTTCCACAAGGGTCTCTAGTTTTAATTACTTTTAAGCAAGTCAGTTATTGGTGGTAGTAAAGAGAAGTACCACCACCTCTTTGTACAGGGCGACAGTTGTGAATAGCCGAGTAGTTAGATATGTTGAAGAGTTGAGTAGTATCCTCTTTTAACCACGTTTCAGTAAACACAATAAAAGAGAATTTGTTGTCAACTGTTTGAATCAGGGCATTAACATCATCAAAGTGTTTGCTTAAAGATCTTACATTCAAGTTATTTACAGAAACATTGTGATTACATGTTAAAACATTGTTCACATCATGAGCTGTATAATACCTGCAATTTTGATGATTAAAGTAATGATTGTCATAGATACTAGATAAGAGGTTTAGGTCTAGGTCTATACTAGTTTGCATAAGAGGACTGTTTGACAGAAAAAAAAAGCAAAAAAAAAAAAGATAAAAAGATCTGGAAATATAAAAAAAAAGAATATATATAACTATACACAAAATAAGGTAGGTTGTTTAAAGGTACTTTCAATAGATGGCCAATACAAATTAAATAAAAATTAATAATTCTATGTGGGGGATTTCTTTTTTGCTTTCACGACTGCAATGCATACATCGCCAATGTACATGTGGCAGACGCTTCACGAAACTGTCGGAATTAGCAGAATAGAAAATACGAGAGCAACCGTGCAGGGCCTGGGAGCAAGGTCGAGTTAGAGTCCTTGAGGGTCTCTTCTCAGACTAGCCTCACCTGGTCCTGCTCCACGTTGATCGTTGGAATCTCCTCAATGATGTAACACTTTAAGGGACTCCTAGGGTCCTTATCACATTTATAGTTTAGTGAATTAGGCAACTCGGTGTTGAAGACACTTAGAGCTGAAGGCTTGAGTAAATGATTGGCAGTATTCAGAAGTGGTTCAACGGAAACACCGCATAAAGCTTAACAGAAGTTTATTTACTAACTTAACCACTAATACAAAGGGTGCTTGATTTACTTTAGATTGGCATCAGAAAGGCTATGGTTGTATTAGCGAGACTCTTGACGTATGGCTAATCGACTCGTATCCACTCGTGGAGAAACACCTAACTTAACACAGTTGACAGCCAATCATTAACACGGCAACCTAACTGCCGATATGCAAAGAGATCACAAGAGTTCCAACTGGATACTCAGTAATGATGATATGCAATAAATCACAAATACACTGTCCATGGGACAGGCAATAACATGCAATAATAATAATCACACAATAACTAAATGTGTGGTGTATGTGAAACTCACATTCACAGACGAGTGAAATGCAGTGATACCACACAGATAACCACGCATTCACCGTCGATTCACCTATAACCTGTGCCAGGTATAAGAAGGTGAGAACTGTGGTTGATACCTCAGATCAACACAGACACAATAAAACAATGACAAGATCTTGTACTTACAGATAAGGTACCTTTCCTTACTCTTTCACTCACTCAGACATGTTTATGCAAGAACTCGTAGGTGGCCCTGACAGCTGGTTTCGCTCGTAGACACGGAGGGTACTCGCAGTATCTTGAGATGATTTCGTGAGTAGGGCGTGCTCAATGCTTAACAGACAGACACACGCACACACACTGGCACTGGCGGTGAGTAAGGTGGTGATGTCACGTAATACAGTGAGGGCGGCGGCGGGCGGCTCGAGGCTTCACGCTCGGGACAGAGTGGCGGCTGTGGTACCATGCAGGTACACTTGTGGTAAAGTCACACACAGATTACTTAGGCGGCGGCACAGCCTTAGTTCACTCTAAGTCACTCACAACGATCTTTGTCACCAGGGGTTACCTGATACCAGTCTATTTCGCTCTGGTGATTTTGTCACTTTAGGCTTCTGAACAATATATTCACACTCGTGATTCTGGGCGAGTGTGTGGTATATCGCAAAGACGCTGAGTTAACTTGACGGTGAGGAATATACGGTGTTCAGTCTATTGGCCGATAGACAGAACAGCAACACGTCCTCTGGGTTTGGTCTCCCTCACGTGAATGGTTTTGCCTGAAGCTCAGGGCATCTTGTGAGGCACACACAAGGGGATTACAATTTGACCAATAGCATTGCAGCAAATGGGCGGAAACCAATCATATTAGCTCGTTCAATGAGCAGTAGGAGAGGTGACGTCATGAACACATCATAGCTGTTATTCACCATCGCGCCAGTTGACCCCAGAGGTCAGACGGTCGCTGGTGTCTCCCCTCTACTCTCACGCTCCGCCAGCCAATGTACTCACTGACCCTTGGTGGCAAGTATGCTTAACTCCCTATATCTACTTCCCGCCTGGACATACGGCGGCCTCCGTATTATGAAAGTATTCCTGGTTAAGTGGGCATTCTGGGGATACCCAACATGCCAGGTCACTATCCAGGATTAAGAGAGATAGGCTTTGTGCACAAGATCAGTGCACTGTGCACTGCAATGGCCATTCAAGTCAGCTGTGGGAGAATCTTGAGAGACACTCTCTGATATTCTATAAAACAAAACTTACTTACTATAATATTATAATTACAATACAGTTAATTACTTAAGTTACACTAAAACAAAATGAGGTAGATTAGCTAGAGATACACTGAATGATAAAGTTTAAACTAGAGGACACAGGCAAAGCCAGTGTTCAAATGGAATAAGGGAGTATGGAGAATATAAGTAAGTAATTATCAAAAAGAAGGCACCAAACCGAGAAGGTTATGTAGCACCAACAAATGTGCGGGATAATCAGAGGGCGCTAAATATCACCAAGGACGCCAATACGAGAACAGAAACACATAAGGCAAACGATATCAAAAGTACCGAGTCACCAAGAATACTATCGAGAGACAAGCAACCGCGGGGGACAGTCGGAAAACAAGACACAAGCTTGTCCCAGAAATCAGGACATTCAACAAGGATATGCACGACCGTAAGAGGGACAATGTATGATTGTTAGAGGGACAATAAGGAGCAGGGCGGCGCTCCATCAAGTGACCAGGAGTTAAGCGAGTATAGCCAATACGCAACCTCGCCAGAGCCGTTTCCCATCACCGGTTACGGTGGCAGGAGGACAGCCACGAGGACACACAACCTTTAAGAGAACATAGTTTGTTACCAGTAACAGACGACCAACAAGCCTGCCAACGGGTAAGGATGGAGGAATGGATAACCGGGTAAAAGTCGGAATAAGGAATACCTTTACGAGAGATGGGACAAGAGTTGACAGCCTCCCTGGCGGCAGCATCCGCACGCTCATTTAAAGAGAGACCAATATGGCTGGGAACCCAACTAAACTCAACCGACTTAAATTTACTGTGAACAAGAAACAGCCAATGCTGGATCTCGACAACCACTGGATGAACGGGATTAAAGGACCCGAGAGCCATGAGGGCACTACGAGAGTCAACAACAACTACAAAGGAAGATTGACAATGAGAAAGCAGGAGATGAAGAGCATAGAGAATAGCATAAAGCTCCGCTGTGAAGATGCTAGTCTCCGGAGGTAAGCGACACATATAAGTGTGATCAGGAAAAACAACAGAGTAGCCAACACCGTCCGCAGACTTAGACCCATCAGTGAAGACGGAAACGGAGTGCGAGTGAGAAGAAAAGTGTCCAAGGAAAAGGCGTTTTAGAACCGTAGGAGGGGTAAAACCTTTAGTGATGTGGTCAAGGATGTACAAAACTGGTGAAGGGGGACTCTCCACGGGGGCAAAGAAGGAACAACACGAGGAGAAATATTAGAAATACGAACGGAAGGACAATCCTGTAAGCGAGATAACCAGACAGAATGAGGGAGGTGGTGAAGAAGAACAGGAACTGCAGGAGGGGTAAAAGTTAAAGCACGACAGAGGCGAGAAGAAGGATGTTGCAAGGATCGTGCAAGATAGCGAAGACAGTAGCGATCACGGCAGTCCTGGAGAGACAGGAAGCCAGTGTCAACATACAAGCTGAGGATGGGAGTCGAACGAAAGGTACCAGAACTAAGGCGCAACCCAGTATGGTGCAAAACATCAAGACGGCGAAGAGTAGAAGAAGAAGCAGACGAATAAGCAGGGCAACCATAATCGAGCTTAGACAGGACGAGAGAGGAATGTAAAGCAAGGAGAGTGTGCCTATCCGCTCCCCAAGAATTACAATGGGACTCGACTTGCGAAGCTAATCCATTCCCAGAGATGGATCGCAACTCGAAATATCGTTAAGTCGAAGCGATTTTTCCATAAGAAATAAAGGGAATTGAATTAATCCGGTCCCCACCCTCGAAAATATTACCATACAAATACATTTTATA
>WNGS01014468.1:2500-13303 GCA_020271785.1 Procambarus virginalis
GTCACCCAAGACGGTGTCTCCCAAAGGCGCTGTAGTATGGAGGACGTGTTTATTCTGTGATGAAGAACATTCCATGTACAACTGCAATACTTATCCTGATCGTGATACACATGTAAAGCGACTCAAGGAATTGCACAGATCCACCAGGTGTCTAAAGCCACATAACCCCGATACCTGTGCACCCCAAATGCGCACCTGCAATAGGTGCAATAAGAGTCAACACCATGCAGCACAGTGTGGGGACACAAGTACAAAGGCTCTCTATCAACAGGTGGAGGAAGAAACTTCCACTACTGTACAATTCTGTAAAGTACTTCCAGATGTAAGTGTACTATCAACAAAGTCTGATAGTAATTCAGCTTAGCTCCCTGCCAAATTACTCCTTAAGAACGGATGGTCCAAGGCCACTATTCATGGATTATTTAACCAAGGATCCCAAAGCACATTTATCACCCAAGAATTGGTAGATGTCTTGAAACTCAAGCCTGTATGAGAGATGAAACTAGACATAGCAGGAATCCTGACTAACTCTGGAGCCCAAGTGTACAGAATAGTCGAACCTTAAGTATGTTTAGGTAGTTATGCCCAAAGGGTACAGGATAATGTCGTACACAAAATCCCATCAGACCTGTATGTTTATGGTCTAAGGACAACAGCCAAATTGCTACAAGAAAAAGGAATCAAGATGGCTGACAAATTCACGTCTGACCACCTCTCCAATACTGGAATCCTTGTTGATTTAGACGTCTACCATGCGTTTATCAAAGGAAAAGATAAACAGTAGGGAATGAGCCTGTTAATGTCTGTAGGGATAGGGTCAATTTGCTAACAGGCACAGTATTGAAGCTGAAGTAAACCACACCTGTAGACCACCTACAAGTCAACCCAGTGATGGTTGCATGATGTGGATTTACTATTTTGCTCTGCCGAAGTCACCAATGTACATGTGGCAGACGTTTCACGAAGCTGTCGGAATTCAGCAGAAAAATACGAGAGCAACCGTACAGGGCCTGGGAGTAAGGTCGAGTTAGAGTCCTTGAGGGTCTCTCCTCAGACTAGCGTCACCTGGTCCTGATCCATGTTGGTCGTTGAAGTCTCCTCAATGCCTGAATCACTCTAAGGGACTCCTATGGTTCTCATCACATTTATGGTTTAGTGAATAATAGGCAACTCGGTGTTGAAGACACTTAGAGCTGAAGGCTTAAGTAATAGTTGGCAGTATTCTGAAGTGGTTCAACGGTAACACTGCCTAAAGCTTAACAGTAGTTTATTTACAAACTTGACCACTAATACAAAGGGTGCTTGATATACTTTAGATAGGCGTTAAAAACGCTATGGTTGCATTAGCGAGAATCTTGACGTCTGACTAATTAATTCGGATCCACTCGTGGAGAAACACCTAACTTAACACAATTGACAGCCAATAATTAACACGGCAAACTTAACTGCCGGTGTACAAAGGGGTCACAGGAGCTCCAACCGGATACTCGGGTAATGATGATGCACAATAAATCAACAATGGCACTGTCAATGGGACAGGTAATTATCATGCACAATAATAATGTCACACAATAACTAAATGTGTGGTGTATGTGAGTGTGTAATGTTGTGATACCACACAGATAAATATGCGTACACCGTCGGGTGTCTCCAGCAATACCTGCGTCAGATATGAGTAGGGGAGAAATGTGGTTGATCCCTCAGATCAACGCACAAACAGACACAATAATAAAACACAAGATCTTGTACTTACAGGACCTCTCGTATTCACTCACTCAGGCACATTTATGTAAGAACTCGTAGGTGGCCTGACAGATGGTTTTGCTCGTTACAATGTGAGACCATTGACGTCTGGCTTTCCAAACAAACCGTACTTGACACAGAGGGTACTCACAGGAGGGCGTGCTGTATTCCTAACAGACAGACACATGCACACTTGATGGCTCTGGCGGTGAGTAAGATGGTGACAGGTGGTGACGTCACGTAGAAGAATGAGGCAGGGCGAGTAGCAGCTTGAGGCAGCTTCACACTCTGGACTGAGTGGCGGCTGGCGGCAGCTGATTATGTGGTACCATGCTGTGCACTGTGGTAAGAGTCACACACAGATTACTTAAGCAGCGGCACTAAAGTCACTCTAGGTCACTCACAGACAATCTCAATTTGTCACCAAGGGTTACCTGATACCAGTCTGTTTTGTTCTGGTGATTTGTCGCTCCAGAAGGCTTCTAAACAATATTGTCAAGCTCATGACTCTGGGCGAGCGTTGCTATATCGAGAAGATGCTGAGTTTAACTTCACGGTGAGGAATGGGTGATGATCTGTCTATTGGCCGAATACACAGAAGAACACAACCACCATTTACAGACTTCCTCACATGAATACCCTTGCCAGCGGTTGCAGGGCTCCTCGTTGGTATCACAAACACAAGGTCTAGAAGTGGCCAATGGTGTTGCAGGAAAGGTGCCAGAACCAATGATATTGGCCGTTACATGATCGGTTGAAGAGGTGACGTCATGAACACGTTACGACCACATCACAGTTGTTATTCTCCATTGTGCCAGTTGAGGCTGAGCCGAGATCAGATCTTATCTGTTCTCTCGCTGGTGTCCCCTCTCTGCCACGCCTTGCACCTTCCACTGTGTGCTTCCTGACTCAATGGCATGAATGCTTAATTCCTCTATATCTAATTTACCCTTGGGCATATGGTGGCCTCCTTATTATAAAAGTATTCCTGGTTACGTGGGCATCCTGGGGACACCCACATGACACTTTACATCCAAGGGTTAACAGAAATAGTGCTCTGTGCATGACTAGGTGCACGGTGCACTGCAATGAGCCATTCAAATCAGTTGTGGGATATCTTGAGAGACCATACTCTCACACATGACTAAGTGAAATGCACCACTACAATTCAGATACATGACCGAGGATGAGCTTGATCCCCATGTACATAAATTGTTGGATCCAGCAACTCTAGGCATTGTCCCTGAACAACCTAGACCAGATGATGACTGGACTTACAAACAATACCTAGATTCAGTTGTTTACAGGGACAATCAATACTGAGTCAGGTTAGCATGGAAGCTGAATCACCTTCAGCAACCCGTAAACCATTTCAAGGGATAAAACCAATTAAGGTCACAGGTGATGTGCTTAAATAGACATCCTGAGAACTTGAAATTGTACCATGATATAATCCAACAACAACTTGATAACTAATTTATCGAGGTTGTAACTAATGACGACCCTATGGCACTACCTGCCGCACCACGCAGTATTGAAGAATTCAGCTACTATGCCAATAAGGATAATATTTAACTGTAGTGCAGAGACCAAGCAGAATAGTGTTTCATTGAATGACTGCTTTCAAATTGGCCCTAGGCTGACTGAAAGACTATACGACGTGATGTTAAAGTTCCGCATAGGGACTTATGCATACACGGCCGACATCTGTAAGGTATTCCCTAGAGTAGGTCTCCATGAAGAAGACCATAACTACACAAAGTTCCTATGGATCAAGGATTCTAATGATCCAAACAGTGAATTAATCACCTACAGGTTTGCATCAGTTTTAATTGTGCTACTTCTTTGCTGTTTCTGCTTCAAAGTACCTTAGACACACACTTGAAGAAGACTAAATAGCCCAAGTAAAACTGAAATTAGCAACAACTTGTATGTGGACAATTTCCAAGGAACAACTAGCAGTGAAAGTAAACTGCTGAACATATACCATGAGGCCAGTCGAGAATTATTGGGAGCCAATATGCCTCTGCAGTCGTGGGTCTCCAATAATACCAATTTAAATCAACTGATCGAAACAGAATTTCCAGACTACAAGGAGTCGAATGGAATACAACTTCAGATCAGTTGACTATCAAATCAGTGGAGCCAGATACCACCAACCTAACAATGAGGAAACTACTATCCCAAGTCAGCAAACCCTTCGACCCATTGGGATTGTTAGGTCCAATCTTGATAAAAGGGAAGTTGATAATGCAGGAATGCTGGCAACGGAAGATAGGCTGGGATGATCTTCTAACACCTGTGTTAAAGAAAAGTGGCCGGGGCTAGTGAAAGATCTAAATATCCTAAAGTCTGTCAAGTTCCCTCGGAACACAGTAAATGAAAAACAACCATTTAAGCTACATGTGTTCTGCGATACCTCAGGAAAGACTTATGGCACAGTAGCTTACCTGGTATCAAATGAGCAAGCCAATTTGCTCACATCAAAAGCCAGGATGGCACCGATAATGAAACGATTATTACCACAACTGGAGTTAACAGCCCTACTGTTAGGAGTAAGATTGGCTCATTATCTGATCAAGGCTTTAAGCAACATCCACTTTGAAGAAACACTGGTATGGTCAGATAATGTGGCAGTACTACTGTGGACGAGAAATAATAACAGTAAAAATCCTTATGTGAGTAACCACATTAAGAAAATGCGAGAGTTATCAGCAGGGTACAAATTGAGATATGTACCTACTAAAGAGAATCCAGCTGACTATTTCTCCAGAGGCCTGACTTTACGGCAATTACCCAAAGCAGAGATGTGGTTCAATGGACCTCAGTGGCCAGTCAGTGACCAGTAGCCTGAACAAAAGCCACAAGTCATTGTGACCAATATCACTGTTCCCACTGAGATTCCAGAACTACCTCGGACTTTGGTAATGGACACTAATCGGTACTCGTTAACTGAACAAACTAATAGGTATCAAACAAGTGGCGTTCGATTTTCTAAAGAAAATAGGAATCAAGCATCATTTCCCTAGTCCCTTAAGGCACTGGATCAAAAGAGCCAAAGCAGATACATTCAGGAAGGAATTTTACCATGTCCCTAAGAAACTTGAAAATGATTTGGGTCTCTGCATTGACACAAACAACTATAACCTAATAAAGTGCGGAGACCGCTTACAACGTGTGGACATAGATCTGGAAGCAATAAATCCAATATTACTTCCTCGTCACCACATAATTAGCAAGCTAATTGTGTTACACATACACAAACACAACACTCTGCGTGGTGGGGTACTAGATACCCTCACAGACTTAAGACAACAATTCTGGCTACCACAAGGTCATCAGACTGTAATGTTCATAATTAAATCCTGTTTAATCTGCTGGAGCTATGATGCCAGAGTGAGTCCTAATCCTGGAACTCCTCCACTCCCAAAGGAACGAGTAGTTCATCTTCGTCCTTTTGAGACCACTCAAGTAGATTTCACAGAAGTACTAACACTGCCAGGTACCAAGGATAAAATCCCAGTGAAGGCATACATCTGCCTATTTACCTGTGCCACAACAAGGGTAGTACATCTAGAAGTGAGTCCTGATATGAGTACCGAGGCATTCTTACAGTCTTTTCGCAGATTTGCTTCACATAGATCCTGCCCTAAGTTAATGATCTCAGATAATGGGTCCAACTTAGTGGCAGGGGAATCATGTCTGAAGGAAATCTGAAACCACCCAAAGGTGAGCACTGCCCTAAATCAACATTAATGCCACTGGAAATGCATACCTCCCAGAGCACCATGGCATGGAGGTTTCTATGAACGCATGATTGGTACAATAAAACGGTCTCTTCGGAAAACCCTGCACCGCTAAAAGATTGACATGCAGGAGCTCCAAACCGTTGTCATAGAAATCGAAGCTAGTGTTAACAACCGACCATTTACCTCCCTCTCTGATGATGTTCCTCAACGTGACCCATTAAATCCAGCTCATTTGATGTATGGGGGACTTCTAAGACCTCTAGTGTCCCTAACAGATGAGGAACCAGAAGATCCTTCATATGTCAGAGAGAGTGACTTGGTACAACGTTTTAAACATCTATTAGGAGTGATAAGTCGGTGGAATGACTTAAGGATATGAGAATACCTTACTGCTCTGGGGGAGTATCATTACAGGTCAAACAACCCCTACAACAGAATTAACTTGAACCCTGGTGTCATAGTTCTGGTGGACAGTGATGGGCCACGCTTAGAGTGGCCTATAGGCCAAATAGTCTCTGTTCCTCCAGACTGTCAGGGCATCTTGAGAATAGTGAAAGTAAAGTGCTAAGGCAACACTACTCTCAAAACATTTGAGAAACTAGTTCCTTTAGAACTGGCAGGAAAAGAAGAATCACAACACTTCCATTACCCGAAGCGCCAGTATGGGACATACGCCTAGAACGGACTGCTGCACGACAGTGTAAGCTCAAATTAAAGCATATCTATAATTCTGAGAGTGAGGAATATAGTGTTTGCAGTCCTTACCGGGACTGCGACCCACATTTCGCCCCCCCCCCACCCCTGGAATTGTCAAAAATCTGACACACACATATTAACATAATATAGTTAGGCATCACTAAAGTTAAAGAAAATGGGAGTTTTTCATGACATCATCATCACAATAACACGTATTTAAGCTTCCATAATTATTGATTAAGACTCAGTCTAGTGTTTAAACATAATAATATAGTATTCACTAAGACTGATTCTTTGATAATCATACCATACACCACAGGCTCCCTTTCTATTGTTACATACACTTAGAAAAATGACAGAGTATTGGAACCGAACATTGTTGGAACGCCTCCTCAGGGAAGGAGGCGGTATCATTGTCTCAGAAAAAAATGTGAACATTACCACACATGAGATAGTACTCCAAAGAGATTTGCGACACGCTTCACACACAATGAACTATTCTATCATAGTGACTTGCCACAGCAACCTCTACAATAACGGGAGTACCATAGTATCTGATTTGTGTAATATCTATGTAATGGTGGCCATTATTAGTCTAGGATAAATATCAATTCAGTTATACTGTGGGGCTTCAACCCCAACAAAGTGAGTCAAGCTCTTTACTACACACACAAATATTTCATGTCACACCTGTATTATATATTTTAATGAGGCATAATTAATGCCCCTTCCTTCACAGGTAAATTTGTGATCTAGAGCTATCACCTGTTTGCCAACTATATGATCTGTGATGCTTTCAGGCAAGATCTGGCTGCTTCACAGTGCTAGGCGCCATTACATGGCACCAGGACAACATGTAGCCATACCCTAACAGATGTTGGAGGAATCATTGACAGCCTAATCAGGCCATAGTAACCATACAGCTAAGAAAATTATAACATTTGGAGCATTAATCACCTGTAGCTTGATATAAGCCACCATATGTGGTATAATTTATATGAAATAGACAGTAAATATTCATGGTTTATTTATTTCCATCAATGTGGGATAAACTGTGAACATTTATGCTCAACTATGTGCAGGTAAATTTTGACTGGCTGAATCTGACATGCAGTTCATTTAGAATCATAAATTCAATATTGAAGTAACTAAAGAATATCAAGTAAATAAAATACAAATTAAATATTCACAAAGAATGAAAACAAATAACTGCCTGCTAGGTTTACCCAATAGTAATAATAGATAATACAAATATATTAGGCAGGATATAAGAAGCATTGATAGAAGAGCAAGAGAGGAGAGAGATACTTTAACAAAGATACCTTAACTTTTGGAAGATAATAAGTACAGTAATGATGAAAGATTAGCAAGATTAAGAGATAATAGAAAAGAATAAAGGCAACGAGAATGAGCAAGGACAGGTGAAAAACATGGATTGGGAGATATTAAAGAAATATATCAGATGTCATGGTTAAGTGGTAAGACGGTGAGAGACATACTGATGAGTAAGAATAAGTGGAATATTGAGAGAGATGGAAAGGCCAGCGAGAAATGGATTACAAAAATTGAAGTGTGAGGAAGTATTGAGAAAGATGTTAAAAATACGAAACTGAAAAACAGTAATTCAGGAACAGAGGTATTAGGACTGAGAGGTAGGAGACATCTCTACATGGAACATGCTGTAGAACACAAGCCTATGGGGAACCAGACGTAGGAAACATCTCTACATGGGTTACCGTGAGGTGGTTGGTATACCTTGAGGTGGTTTCGGGGCTTAGCGTCCCCGCGGTCCAGTCGTCGACCATGCCTCCTCCAGACGTAAGATTCCAGACGTAGGAAGCATCTCCACAAGGAAGATGTTGTAGAACACAAACCTACGTGGACCTAGAGGTAGGAGACATCTCTACAAGGCACATGTAGAACACAAACCACACGGAGACAACAAGACGGGTAGAGGTAGGAGACATCTCTACAAGGAACATGTAGAACACAAACCAACGGGACACAAGAGGTAGGAGACATCTCTACAAGGAACATGTTGTAGAACACAAATCTTCAAGGAATAATATGAATAAGACATATGTGAAGGAGAAGTAGAGAGAGGAAAAGCAAGAAGGAAATATTTAAGAGGTGAGGAACAATATTACGATGTTTCAAATGACGAGAATTAAGATATGGTGACACGAGGTTTAATTAGGATATGTTGACATTATGTCTATTAATATTGCCTTCATGTGTTTTTTCATAAAATTGTTTTCCCTGTATTATCACAAGTAATACTGTTTTCTCTGGTAACAGCCTTGACCTCTCCTGAGTCAGTATTGAGGAACGTGATACAAGGAGGACACACCCGGCTCGCTCACCAGCTTCTGCAGAGAAACATAACAGCTACCCATAATATCTCTAGTAAGTTGCACCTTCAGTATTGAACTTGAGATTTTATATCTCGTCTTTCCCACTGACGGTCGTCAAATGGATTGACTCCCGTCCAACATTTTTATCTCAAATATATATTAACGTGTGATTATTATGGTATATTGAGATTCAGATTTGTGTGAAAGTACTAAATACTTCTGACTTATTTCTGTGTCTTGCACATGTGTTGTGTAAATGTGTTTACTGTGTGTTATGTTTGTGGGTGTTTACTGTGTGTTATGTTTGTGGGTGTTTACTGTGTGTTATGTTTGTGGGTGTTTACTGTGTGTTATGTTTGTGGGTGTTTACTGTGTGTTATGTTTGTGGGTGTTTACTGTGTGTTATGTTTGTGGGTGTTTACTGTGTGTTATGTTTGTGGGTGTTTACTGTGTGTTATGTTTGTGGGTGTTTACTGTGTGTTATGTTTGTGGGTGTTTATGTGTGACTGGCCCTCTGTGTTAAGTATGAAGCACCAGGAGGAGATAACGCTAGGAGTTTCTTCATGAACATTGTACATGAGGGTGGTCTCTGCCTCCCTCTCATCAAATTAATTTACCTAACAATTAGTCCTATGCTGTATGAGAACTTTTACATGTCTCTAAAGCTTATTTTTCTTCGGCTTCCACAAATGATATCTAATTCTCCTTTTATTAATAGTTAACATTTTCTTCTTTTCCAGCGTGTCATTTCCCAATAAAATGTTATGTGTCTCTTTTGGGTAAATACTTCTTCTTCACTGCTCCAGTGTAAAAACCTTGTGTTCCACCAACCTTTCTTTGTACTCATTCCACATAATTAGGTCCCAGCCCCGTTATGTACCCATCCCTGACAGTTTGTGAAACGTTTCAATATAGTTTAGGGACCGGCCATGTTGTGTATCCATCACATATAGTTTAGGGACTAGCCTCACTGTGTACCAATTCTGCATAGTTAAAGGCCCTTCCTAAACTGATACACAGATTTAGGACAGTAATAGAATTACGAGCAAGGGAGGAATCCCAATCAAATGTGGCATTCTTCCAATAAATAGAGTTGGAAATGAATGGTTGTCGAGGTCACTTAATGTTAATTGCCGACGGGACACATATTGTAAATCAAATGCAATATCATTCATTGATAACTGGGAACATTTCTATGGATGGAATGACATGTATGCTCGGGATGGGGTGCATCTATCCAGAGCTGGGGTTGTTGCTGTTGCCAACTCGTTGGAATCTGTGGTGGGAAAGGGTTGTTTGGGTTTAAACAGTTAGTATATAGTTATCGTAGATAAACGATAAAAGTAGATAGCTATTAGTAGATAAACTTTTAGTTGATAGAATTTATATGGGAAAAGGAGGCAATCAAAGTATGTGTTGGTGGGGAAAAAATTGGCAAAATGGACTGGGAAGGAGAAAGGCTTCAAAATAACAATACACTTTAGGTATATAACACGAACAGTAGGAGTCTTAGAAAAAATAAACAATTTAAATGTTCTTGTCTGCACAGAAAAAATATATATTATTATTGCACTTACCGAAACATGAATGAATGTAGAAAACAGAGAACTATTAGCAGAATATCAAATAAAGGGATTAAAACTATTTCATACAGATTACTTTTTATTTTTATTTTGTTATTTATATACTAGCTGTACCCGGCAACGCACTGCTGTGGCTCAGCAACCTCCCCGGTCTCCCAGTCCTCCCCACCATTACCCTTTCCCCTGTCCCCTCGTCCTCTAAACCATTCCTCACTCCTCTGTCCCTTGTCTCTCAACCAATCCCCACTCCCCATCCCCTTGTCCTCCACACCATTCCCGCCCTCCCCCGTCCCTTTGTTCTCCTCACTATCCCCCACTCAACCGTCCCCTCGTCCTCCTAACCATTCCCCACTCCACCATCCATTCGTTCTCCCCACCATCTTTTACTCCCCCATCTCCTCGTCCTTCCTACCATTACCCCTCCCCCGTCCCGTCGTATTCCCCCACCATTCCCCACTCCTCCCACAACTCCATTCCCATGTCGCCTCCCAACTCCCACGTCCCCTCGTCCTCCCAACCATTCCTCACTCCCTCGTCTTATAAATTCCCAAATATGCTGATGTTCCCATCAGATAATTGGGAACACCAAATGATCTGATGTTCCTGTCACTGAAATATAAGAAAAAAATGTTTAAAAAACGAAATGAAAAAATGAGAAATAAGAAAATAAACTATATT
>WNGS01014470.1:0-14513 GCA_020271785.1 Procambarus virginalis
TCTGTGAAAATGTGGGTGGCTCCTGCTACTGCTATGCTATACATTGCTCTTCTATTATGCGCCTTAGGATTGTCGATCATAGGCAGCCTTTTGCATTTGGAGACTTTTTCATTACTATTTTGAAAGTAGGCTCGTCCCGGTGCAGCAGGATGTAATTTGGTGTGGATGATCACCCTCTCTATCGAGAATCATGCTTTTTAACTGTAGTCTGTTTAGGACTTTTCCTGCTCTTGCAGCCCAAGAGTTTCCATTGTTTTGCCCTAGTCCAACCACCAAGGCCTGCCGTACTGGGATTGGATCAGAGAAATAATTATCTTACTAATAATTGTAGCTGTCCTTTGAGATATTCTTTCCTGTAGAGAGGGCAACCCGTCTCCAGTCTAAGTGTTTCAAGCTTGGTCCACATGGGGGCTCCCAGTGCGGCTCTCATAGCATTGTTTGGGCAACTTCAAGCTTTTTTTCCACTGTTGGTGTGATAGATTTGTGAGTGCAGGGCTGCATAATCGATCACTGATCTGACTGCCTGTACATAGTATGTGCGAAGGACTTGCAGATTGGCTCCTCCAGAGAGGGAGGTTAGCGACCTGAGGATTGCCGTCCTGCCGCAGTTTCGCTCTCTCAAGTAAGTGACCTCAGCATTAAAATTCAGGTGTGTGTCAGGATTATTCCTAGGTACTGATAGGTGTCCACCCATTCGATTGGTTGACCCTGTACTGTGAGTTGGATATTGGGCTTCGCTATTTTTATGGGCATGGCTTTTGACTTTGAGGGGTTGAGTTTGATCCCAATCTGTTTTGCCTCTTTACTGATGCAGTCTAAGCATTTGGGTGCAAGGCGCGCCGCATCCCTTCCTTTTATGATGATGACAATCGTCCGCGTAGTTTAGCAGCCTACAGTGATGTGGAAGTTTCAACCTCATTATTCTTTCCATTAAACATTGAAGAGAAGAGGGCTGAGAATACCTCCTTGCGGTGTACCATTTTCATGTCTTTTGTACTCAGAAACTGTGCCATCCATGAATTTTTACTCTTGCTTCTTCTGTTTATGAGACAGTTTTGATCCAGGAGAGCAGGTTGCCTCTGACCTCTTTGTCAAGGAGGCAGCAGAGAATAGCAGGGGCGCTAGCCAGTTCAAAGGCTTTTTCGAGGTCCAGGAATATCAGCATTCTGGTCTGTCATTCAAGTGGGCTAACAGAGTTGTAATACATTCCACTGTGCCAACCCCTTTTCTATAGGCATACATATCATGGTGCAGTCTAGGCATTTTCCACTCCAGTCTGTTGAGTGCCATTCTGTCAGCCGTCTTGGCTGCACAGCTTTGGAGAGAAATGGGTCTGGATTATCTGGATCTTTAGGTTTTGGGATCGGTACTATGTCTGCTCTATTCCAAGCTGAAGGTCTAGTTTGAGAAGTCCAGGCTAAATTAATTAACCTTAGGTATGCAGCGTCTCCCTCTGGGCCGAGGTTCTAATCATTTTATAGGTTATTTTGTCAGCTCCAGGGGATGTATCCTTGGAGTTTTTCTTAGCCCGATTGAGCTCATCCAGTGTGAAGGGGGCATTAGTGTCAGAGACTTCTTCACATGCTGTAAGGATTCTGTGCCACCTTTCTTCCTCTAGTCCTGTCTGTACTGCTAATACATCTGGTGGATGTTGATTGCTGGCTGCTCTCTCTGCAAACCTGGTTGCCAGTACTTCGGCTTCCTGTAGAGGATCCTTGGGGTGTGGGGCTTTAGGTGTTTTATTCCCTTTGGCCCGGTGGATTTGCTGCCACATCTCTCCAAGAGGGTGTGTTCATTCAGGTGTGAACACCATTCCAGCCACTTTTGTTCTTTTATTAGTCTGGTCTCTCGATGTACATGTTCCTTGACCTCACAAAGTAAGGACCTGTTGCGGTCACTCGGATGCTTTTTGTATAGCTTTCTTGTTCTGTTGAGTCTATGGTTGAGTTCTTTGACACGTTCGCAATAGTACCAATGATCTTTATGGTGTCCGGTGGACTGTTTTTTCAGTGGGATTGAGTGGTTGGCTGCACTTTGAATCGCTTTGACAAATTCTTGTTCTGCCTGATTAATGTCTCCGGGAGATCATAGTTTCTATACCACTCTGAAATGAGGTTTTGAAATCGGTCCCAGTTTGCTAAAGCAAAGTTCCAGGCTTCAGATGGAGGCGGAGGTGGAGTGGGTAGGTCTAACGTAAGATCAATTGGACCCCATAGTGGTCGCTTGTGAGTGTGGGCTCAACTGACCATGTCGCTACATCTCTTAGGGGCTGAAACGAAGGTTAGGTCTAATCTGCCTCCTTGGATGTGGGTAGGTTCATTCTTGTTTAGGATTTGTATTTCTGGAAGCTGGTCTAATAGGTGTGCAATGTGAATGCCGGCTTCGTTGTTTGTTGTGTTCGAGCCCAGTACCAATCGATGATGGGCATTAAAATCTCCACAAATGATTGTGTTTGTTGTTGTCCCGTTTCCAAATAACACAGAGAGATCCATTTCGGCATGTGGAGACCTGTACACATTAAACACCTCAAGTGTGTCGTGTCTTAGCTCAATGGTTACTCCCATTACCTCTGTCCCTGCTCCACAATCAGGGGGCTGGTTATGGACTTGGAGATCAGGTCACATTTTACATAGATTGCACATCCCCTGGATTGCCCATTGATCCATGGAAGGAAGAAGCCTCGATAGCCTGAGATTTTAGGTTCTATCCTGCTCGAAGCAAGCTCTCCTGTAGTATCAGGATGTCTATGCCCTTGGTTACTGCTATGCATTGCAAGTGTTGCAATTTAGTGCGCAGTCCTTGCGCATTCCATTGCAGGATCTTTAGACCTCTATGTTCTTGGAATTTGCTGATAATTCCGTGGTATCCATGGAGTCTGATGAACACGCCATGGAAGTTGCAATTGGTGTATAGGTTCTTAGTGGACCTGAAATTGACTCATCAATGTCGCTTTCCGACGATCTAGACGCTATCTGTTTTTTAGAGGTGTCTCCTGCCCTGCTGTCTTGAAGGTGAAGATATTACATTTTCGAATCTCTTGAGTTTGTGCTCAATTGTCTTCCGAGTCTCTGTGGTTTGCTTGATTCCATGTGATGACAGCAGACTTTCGATCAACTCGGTGACCAGAGTTTTGAGCATTGGCCAGAGAGCGTCTATTTCTATGGGAGCACTATTTAAAGCTGTGCAGGTTTGGGGCCTAGTAGCTTTAGAGACCCTGCTCAGTGGTAACTTTGACACTAGGATTGTTTTTCCTAATGGCCCCAGTGTGCTTACTGGATGAAATGGGAGGGCGACTGCTTTGAACATGATTCTTGTGTCCTCCAGCTTCTTTTTTTCCTGTACGGGGGTCTTCACACCCTTCACCATGGCGGATGGTGAAGGGCCGTGTGCCCCCTCTTTCTGATGGGTAGACCCCACGCGGTTTTAGGAGGGTCTGCCTGGGTCACGTATATATATATGCAGAGGTCAGGTAGAAGGAACACCTCCCACCTGACGTGATTAATTACCAGTTGACTTGGTAAGGTGCAAACTAATAGGGCCATAAGTAACACGAAAACTGTAGGACTATTGGCCTATAAGCAGGTTCGATTTATATCCACCAACTACCGAGTAACCTAATAGAAGTAGGACCTTTGACAATATCTCTCATATGGAGTTTCTAATATGCGAGATCAACTATGTCATCCCTCGCTGGACATATTCTAGTGAATTTATATCCATTCAACAGTGTAGCGATCAAAACTAACTGTAAAATCTAAGTGGGTGCTAACTAGAGCAAGACTTAGCTAAAGAACACACCATGTGTCTTATAACAAACTCTTCGATAAATAAATCCCGGTGTTCTATTTGCTCTATTACGAACATTTATGCCTTGATTTCAGGGTTTTAAATTCCATATTAATCATAACTCCCATATCCTTTTCGCAATCTCAGCACAATTCAAGCTCTTATCTTGTAATTGTATCATTACCTAGACTCAAAAGCTTACATTTGTCTGCATTAACTGCATCTGCATCAAGATAGCAATTCCTAAATATGAATCCATTTACATAAGAACATAAGAACAAGGTAACTGCAGAAGTCCCATTGGCCCACACGAGGCAGCTCCTATTTATAACCACCCAATCCCGCTCATACACATGTCCAACATGCTTGAAACAATCGAGGGACCCCACTCCACCACGTTACCGGTAATTAGTTCCACAAATAAGAACATAAGACAAAGTTGCAGAAGGCCTATTGGCCCATACGAGGCAGCTCCTATTATAACCACCCAATCCCACTCATATACATGTCCAACCCATGCTTGAAACAATCGAGGGACCCCACCTCCACAATGTTACGCGGCAATTGGTTCCACAAATCACAACCCTGTTACTGAACCAGTATTTACCCAATCTTCCCTAAATCTAAACTTATCTAATTTATACCCATTGTTTCGTGTGTCTGTCTTGTGTTGATACTTTTAATTCCCTAATAATATCCCCTTTTGTTATGTCCATTCATCCACTTGTACCTCTATCATGTCACCCCTAACTTGTTTCGCCGTTTCAGTGAATGCAACTTAGAACAACCATTTGTAAAACCATGTTGTAATTCATATATTAATCTATTGAATTTAAAATGAAGACGAACGGTATTTGCAATTATCGATTCGGGCAACTTTCCCTCAATAGACTTTAAGCAATTGGCCAATAGTTTGATGCAAGTGATCTGCCTCCTTTTTTAAAATTGGTACACAATTAAAGAACAATAAGAATAAAGGTAACTGCAGTTGGCAGTTACAAAAAATTCCTCGTTCATGGGAAACAATTACAGACAGGGCCTATTTATAACCACCAAATTCAGCTCATATACATGTCCAACCCCGCGCTTGAAACAATCAATGATCCCACCTCAACCACGCAACGTTGCATTTGGTTCCACAAATCAACAACACTGTTACCGAACCAGTATTTACGCAGGTCATTCCGAATCTAAAACTTATCCTTTATACACATTGTTTCGTTTTCTGTCTTGTGTAGATAATTTTAATACCCTATTAATATACCTTTGTTTTATGTCAATTCTGTAAAGCTCTATGATGTCACCCCTAACTCTTCGCTTAAAAGCAAATACATTTTGAGAACAGGGAACAAAGGCCTTCTGCAGTTACCTTTGTTCTTATGTTCTTAAAAATTCACTTGAACGTGTCCAGCGTAGGATGACTAAGTTAATTCCCCAAATTAGAAATCTTTCATATGAAGAAAGATTACAAAGCTTAAATTGCTTAAAGAATGCAAGATGAGCTTTGCCACCCACTGTCTACCATATTTAATAAGTCAATAGAGTCAGGCAGAGTGCCAAGTTAGTTATGGAAACTTGCTAATGTGATACCAGTTTATAAGAAAGGAGATAGATCACTTGCGTCAACATAACATAAGAACAAAGGCAACTGCAGAAGGCTATTGGCCCATACGAGGCAGCTCCTATTTATAGCCACCCAATCCCACTCATATACATGTCCAACCCATGCTTGAAACAATCGAGGGACCCCACTTCCACAATGTTACGCGGCAATTGGTTCCACAAATCAACAACCCTGTTACTGAACCAGTATTTACTCAAGTCTTTCCTAAATCTAAACTTATCCAATTTATTCCCATTGTTTCGCGTTCTGTCCTCTGTTGATACTTTTAATACCCTATTAATATCCCTTTATTATGTCCATTCATCCACTTGTAAACCTCTATCATGTCACCCCTAACTCTTCGCCTTACCTTACATTTGTCAGCATTTAACTGCATCTGTCCAACTTGCCTTATTTCGAACATCTTTGCATTAAGAACATAAGAACAAAGGCAACTGCAGAAGGCCTATTGGCCCATACGAGGCAGCTCCTATTTATAACCACCCAATCCCACTCATATACAAGTCCAACCCATGCTTGAAACAATCGAGGGACCCCACCTCCACAATGTTACGCGGCAATTGGTTCCACAAATCAACAACCCTGTTACTGAACCAGTATTTACCCAAGTCTTTCCTAAATCTATACTTATCCAATTTATACCCATTGTTTCGCGTTCTGTCCTGTGTTGATACTTTCAATACCCTATTAATATCCCCTTTGTTATGTCCATTCATCCACTTGTAAACCTCTATCATGTCACCCCTAACTCTTCGCCTTTCCAGTGAATGCAAATTAAGCTTTGTTAATCTTTCTTCATATGAAAGATTTCTAATTTGGGGAATTAACTTAGTCATCCTACGCTGGACACGTTCAAGTGAATTTATATCCATTCTATAATATGGCGACCAAAACTGAACTGCATAATCTAAATGGGGCCTAACCAGAGCAAGATATAGCTTGAGAACCACACCAGGTGTCTTGTTACTAACGCTGCGATTAATAAATCCGAGTGTCCGATTTGCCTTATTACGAACATTCATGCATTGATCCTTTTGTTTTAAATTCTTACTAATTATAACTCCCAGATCCCTTTCGCAATCCGACTTCGCAATCTCAACACCATCTAGCTCGTATCTTGTAACTCTATCATCATTACCTAGCCTCAGAACTTTACATTTATCAGCATTAAACTGCATCTGCCAGTCCTTTGACCATTTCAAAACCCTATCTAGATCAACTTGAAGTGATAGTGAGTCCTCCTCCGAATTAATTTCCCTACCGATTTTCGTATCATCGGCAAATTTGCAAATGTTGCTACTCAAACCTGAATCTAAATCATTATATATATTATAAACAACAGAGGTCCCAGGACAGAGCCTTGAGGCACTCCACTTACAACATTTTCCCACTCTGACTTGACTCCATTTATACTAACTCTCTGTTTCCTTTGGTATAGCCATGCCCTAATCCAGCTTAGTATAGCACCACCAATACCATGAGCCTCTATCTTTTTAATCAGTCTTTCATGTGGCACTGTATCAAAAGCTTTGCTAAAGTCAAGGTACACAACATCACAATCCTTACCACTATCAACTGCCTCAACTATGCTAGAATAAAAAGATAACAAATTTGTTAAACATGAACGGCCATTTATAAAACCATGTTGCGACTCAATTATTAATTTATGTTTTTCAAGATGAAGACGTAATTTACATTGATTATTTCGTTTTATATTCTTACTAATCACAGCTCCGTGATCCCTTTAGCAGTCCAACTTTGCTATCTCAACACCGTCTAGCTCGTATCTTGTAACTGTATCATCATTACCTAGCCTCAAACCATACATTTGTCACAAGAAAATAAGAATGAAGGCAACTGTTTAAGTCTTATTGGCCCATACGTGACAGCTTCTATTTATATTCACAGAAACTCATTCTCATATTTTCTAACCTTGGCTTGAAGCAGTCTTGGGATCCTACTTCTATTATGTTACTCAGTAATTGGATCTACAAATCTACAATCATGCTACCGAAACTGCATATACCCAGTTTCTATATGTAAACCTATTCGAATTAAACCCATTGTTTCGTGTTGATACTTTTAATACTCTATTAATATCCCCTTTGTTATGCTTATTCATTCACCTGAACACTCCTCTCCCGTTACTTCCCTTGATTTATAGAGATTTGCAAAGATTTTTTAACTTGAACATTCCTATCCTGTTGACCAGATCACACACTAGAAGGTGAAGGGACGACGACGTTTCGGTCCGTCCTGGACCATTCTCAAGTCGATTGAGAATGTCATCCCTTCACCTAGTGTGTGGTCTGGTCAACATACTTTAGCAACGTTATTGTGACTCATCGCCTGCATTCCTATCCTGTTACTTCCAATTCTTTAATTTTCTTTATAGAGATTGTAAATAAAGCTTTATTAAATCTTTCTTCGTGTGACAGGCTTTTAGTTTGCTACATTAACTTTGTCATCCCACACTGAACCCATTCTTGTTAATTTATATCCATTCTATAGTATTTCGACCGAAATTGAGCTGCAAAATCTAAATGGGGCCTCTAACAAGAGCCAGATATAAGATCACAAGAATAAATATAACTGCAAAAGGCGTAAGAATATAAGAATGAAAGCGATAGCAGAAGGTTTATTAGCACATACAAGGCAATTCTTATTTATATCCACCCAAACTATTTAAAGCACTCGTAAGAAAATATTAAGTTGCATTGCATGCAAGTTATCCTGGAACAATTGCGTTTTATCGTGTCGTAAGAGATTGATATTGACGGAAGAGTGGGACTGCATGTAGCGCACTGTACAAAAATGTTCCATGTAATAGTCATCTTGTAGTGTACCTGCCGACTTTGAAACTGGTGCTCGCTGCTGCTCTACGTGTGATAATGCTCCAGAACTAGTTTCTTGACAGTCTTGATAGGAATGTGAAAATCACGCTTTTAACTTTCACTTTGTCATCCTGAGACACGTTGATCATGGACCCTGACTCTGGTTGGACTCATATTGCTTTCTTAGATATGCTGTGCTCGATGTCATATGCATGGAATGCATATGACATCCCGCTCATACACATGTCTTGATGCCATATGCATGTCTCTATCAGTACTGAGCGATGAAGCACCACCATCAGTAATGGCCGATGAAGCTCCACCTTTTCACTGTGAGTAATGGGCGAAGAAACACAACACACTGTTACCCAACATGATCACCAAGAGGTGACAGATACATAACACACACCTTTCCCAATATGAAGCCGCGTTCAACCCTACCGGTAGAGCCAGCAATGACCACCTTGGGCTGGGGTGGATCGGACTCGGGGAAAGCTTCGAGCATCTCCTGAATACCCATATCATCCAGGTCCATCTGTAAAATATTCATGCCGTTCTCTCTTCTCAGTTTTCTATGCCTCTTGGCCGCGTTCAACCCTACCGGTAGAACCAGCAATGACCACCTTGGGCTGGGGTGGATCGGACTCGGGGAAAGCTCCGAGCATCTCCTGAATACCCATATCATCCAGGTCCATCTGTAAAATATTCATGGCGTGCTCTCTTCTCAGTTTTCTATGCCTCTTGGTCGAGTTACTTATGTTGGAGTCAATTGAAAAATTAACTTGGGGCCTGAATCCCGGAACACAAATAGGCTCAGAAGTAGAATGTGTCCAAACAGGAATTGAGGTGTCCTTGATTGCGTCAGTCTGTATATCAGTTGGAATGTTGACCACATTTTCATTCTCTACTCTTCTCCTGAACACCTTTGAAAGAAACGTCTTGATCCAACTAAATAGTGGAAATCTTCAACTTCCTTCAACATTTTCCTTCTACAATGGTAATGTTTACTGATCGCTGGCGTTCGTCTGAATGAAGAGG
Organism: Procambarus virginalis; assembly: GCA_020271785.1. Classification (NCBI taxonomy): domain Eukaryota; kingdom Metazoa; phylum Arthropoda; class Malacostraca; order Decapoda; family Cambaridae; genus Procambarus; species Procambarus virginalis. The sequence goes on from WNGS01014470.1 coordinate 9,283, forward strand.
GTCTGCCTGGGTCACCTATATATATATGCAGAGGTCAGGTAGAAGGAACACCTCCCACCTGACGTGATTAATTACCAGTTGACTTGGTAAGGTGCAAACTAATAGGGCCATAAGTAACACGAAAACTGTCGGACTATTGGCCTATATGAGGCAGGTTCGATTTATATCCACCAACTACCGAGTAACCTAATAGAAGTAGGACCTTTGACAATATCTCTTCATATGGAAGTTTCTAATATGCGAGATTACCTATGTCATCCCTCGCTGGACATATTCTAGTGAATTTATATCCATTCAACAGTGTAGCGATCAAAACTAAACTGTAAAATCTAAGTGGGTGCTAACAAGAGCAAGACTTAGCTAAAGAACAACACCATGTGTCTTATAACAAACTCTTCGATAAATAAATCCCGGTGCTCTATTTGCTCTATTACGAACATTTATGCCTTGATTTCAGGGTTTTAAATTCATATTAATCATAACTCCCATATCCTTTTCGCAATCTCAGCACAATTCAAGCTCTTATCTTGTAATTGTATCATTAGCTAGACTCAAAAGCTTACATTTGTCTGCATTAAACTGCATCTGCATCAAGATAGCAATTCCTAAATATGAAATCCATTTACATAAGAACATAAGAACATGCGAGAGGTTGTGTTAGCTGGAGCTCCGAGTGAAGCAATATTATTCAGCAATAATGGAGGGTTTGGTGAGGGAGTTAGTAAGTCTGGTTGGAGCTCTGAGGACAGAGCTGGATTCGTTGCGGGAGGAGGTAAGGCAGCTTAAGCAACGACAGGATGAAGCAAAGGAGAAGACCGGCATTAGGGAGACCCCGTCTTGGCATATTGTAAAAGACAGGGGTCTTAAGAAGACCTGGCAAAAAGACACCTAATACCATAAAGATTACAAACGCATTTGATGTGTTGGAGGACGAGTGCTGTGGTGAACCTATGGTTCAGCGTGGTGGTAAGGGCATAGCGGCGTGGAACATTGAAGCGCGGGTCCCTCAAAGTGCCCCAAGAGAAAAGGGAGGATCGAAGCGAATTTTGGTTGTGGGAGATTCCCAGGTGAGGTATTTGGACAGAACGTTTTGTGCCAGAGATAAAGGGAACAGATTAAGGGTTTGCTATCCTGGAGCTGGTATTGGAGATATTGTTGGAAACATGAAAGATATTATGATGGGAAATGGGAGCAAACACATTATTTGTATTAGTGTAGGGGGTAATGATGTTGGGAGAGTTAGAAGTGAGGAACTAATACTGAAATTCAAGACAGCAATAGAATTAGTTAGGAGCAAGGGAGGAATCCCGATCATATGTGGCATTCTTCCAAGAAAGGGAGTGGGAAATGAATGGATGTCGAGGGCACTTGGTGTCAATTGCAGGCTGGAAAGATATTGCAAATCTAATGCAATATCTTATATAGACAACTGGGAACACTTCTATGGAAGAAATGAAATGTATGCTCGGGATGGGGTGCATCTATCGAGAGCTGGGGTTGTTGCTGTTGCAAACTCGTTGGAAGAAGTGGTTAGAGGTGTTTGTTTGGGTTTAAACTGTTAGTAGACAGAGGTATGGGAATTGATTTCGAGGAAGGATGTAATAAAAGTATGTGTTTGCGGGAAAAAGGAATTGGCAAAATGATCAGGGAAAGAGAATGGCCTCAAAATAACAATTCACTTAGGGTATATTACACAAACAGTAGAAGTCTAAGAAATAAAATTAACGAATTAAATGCTCTTGTCTGCACAGAAAAAATAGATATTATTGCACTTACCGAAACGTGGATGAATGTTGATAATAGAGAACTATTAGCTGAATATCAAATAAATGGATTTAAACTATTTCACACAGATAGATATATTAGACGAGGAGGTGGAGTAGCCATATACGTTAGGGACAATTTGAAATGTAGTCTCAAAGAGGGAATCAAAACTGAGCCACACACAGAAACTATTTGGATAGAATTAAACGAAAAAGCAAATAATATTATATTAGGAGTTATATATAGGCCACCAAATTTAGACAGAATGGAAGCAAAGCATCTATGGGATGAAATATCTAGGGCATCTAGATCTAACAGTATTTATGTCATGGGTGACTTTAATTTGAGTGGAATAAACTGGTTGAACAAAACAGGGAATAGTGAAGCAGAAGATTTTCTAGAATTAATTGACGATTGCTTTCTTACGCAACACATTAAGGAACCAACACGGGAAAATAATATTTTAGATTTAGTGTTAACTAACAGGGAAACACAAATTAATGACATCGAAATAGGGAGTGAGCTAGGGAACAGTGATCACAAAGAAATCAGATTTGGCATAGAATGGAATAGACCTGTAGGAGAAAATTCTGTTAAAGTGCCAGATTTTCGAAAAGCTGATTTTAATAGCCTAAGAAATTTTTTGGGTCAAATTGATTGGAAAGTCTTGGGTATGGGTGTGGGGCCGGTCTTGGAGCGAGACATGAACCCAGCGATAGGTGATGTAAATGGGGATTTCGATGTAGATTCAATTTATAACGTATTTAAGAATATTCTAAACAAAGCACAGGAACGTAGTATACCACACAAATTGAATAGATCGATTACTAATGACCCAAAGTGGATAACAAAGAATTTGAAGAATCTTATAGGTAAAAAGAGAGCTTGGTACAAGAGGATTAAAAATGGGGAGGTCACTTTAGAACAGGAATTCGTACAACTAGTTAGAAATGTTAAAAAAGAGATAAGGAAAGCAAAAAGAAACTATGAAGTTCGTATAGCAGGGCAAGCAAAGACAAATCCTAAAGGGTTTTTTCAGTTATATCGAACTAAGACTAGGGAAAGGATAGGTCCATTAAAAACTGAGACAGGTCAAATAACAGATAGTGATGAAGAGATGAGTAGTATTTTTAATAAATATTTTGTATCTGTATTTACTAAAGAGGAACTTAACAATATGCCTTCAGCCCAACAAGTCTATGTGGGTGGGACGAGGACAGGTTGACGAGTTTAGCAGTTACCAGGGAGGATGTTCTTAAACAAATAGTAAAACTCAAACCAAACAAATCCCCAGGGCCGGATGAAGTGTTTGCCAGAGTGCTGAAAGAATGCAAAGAGGAGCTTTGTGACCCACTGTCAATCATATTTAATAAATCAATAGAGTCAGGCAGAGTGCCAGAGTTTTGGAAAGTTGCTAATGTGATACCAGTTTTTAAGAAAGGAGATAGATCACTTGCGTCTAACTATCGACCAATTAGCCTAACGTCTATTGTGGGAAAGTTACTCGAATCTATAATAGCAAATAAAATTCGTCTTCATCTTGAAAAACATAAATTAATAATTGAGTCGCAACATGGTTTTATAAATGGCCGTTCATGTTTAACAAATTTGTTATCTTTTTATTCTAGCATAGTTGAGGCAGTTGATAGTGGTAAGGATTGTGATGTTGTGTACCTTGACTTTAGCAAAGCTTTCGATACAGTGCCACATGAAAGACTGATTAAAAGATAGAGGCTCATGGTATTGGGGGTGCTATATTAAGCTGGATTAGGGCATGGCTATACCAAAGGAAACAGAGAGTTAGTATAAATGGAGTCAAGTCAGAGTGGGAAAATGTTGTAAGTGGAGTGCCTCAAGGCTCTGTCTGGGACCTCTGTTGTTTATATATATATAAATGATTTAGATTCAGGTTTGAGTAGCAACATTTGCAAATTTGCCGATGATACGAAATCGGTAGGGAATTAATTCGGAGGAGGACTCACTATCACTTCAAGTTGATCTAGATAGGGTTTTGAAATGGTCAAAGGACTGGCAGATGCAGTTTAATGCTGATAAATGTAAAGTTCTGAGGCTAGGTAATGATGATAGAGTTACAAGATACGAGCTAGATGGTGTTGAGATTGCGAAGTCGGATTGCGAAAGGGATCTGGGAGTTATAATTAGTAAGAATTTAAAACAAAAGGATCAATGCATAAATGTTCGTAATAAGGCAAATAGGACACTCGGATTTATTAATCGCAGCGTAAGTAACAAGACACCTGGTGTGGTTCTCAAGCTATATCTTGCTCTGGTTAGGCCCCATTTAGATTATGCAGTTCAGTTTTGGTCGCCATATTATAGAATGGATATAAATTCACACTTGAACGTGTCCAGCGTAGGATGACTAAGTTAATTCCCCAAATTAGAAATCTTTCATATGAAGAAAGATTAACAAGCTTAATTTGCATTCACTGAAAGGCGAAGAGTTAGGGGTGACATGATAGAGGTTTACAAGTGGATGAATGGACATAACAAAGGGGATATTAATAGGGTATTGAAAGTATCAACACAGGACAGAACGCGAAACAATGGGTATAAATTGGATAAGTTTAGATTTAGGAAAGACTTGGGTAAATACTGGTTCAGTAACAGGGTTGTTGATTTGTGGAACCAATTGCCGCGTAACATTGTGGAGGTGGGGTCCCTCGATTGTTTCAAGCATGGGTTGGACATGTATATGAGTGGGATTGGGTGTTATAAATAGGAGCTGCCTCGTATGGGCAATAGGCCTTCTGCAGTTGCCTTTGTTCTTATGTTCTTAGTGGGAAAAATGTTTGTAAGTGGAGTGCCTCAAGGCTCTCTGTCTTGGGACCCTCTGTTGTTTTATAATATCTAATAAAGATTAGATTCGGTTTGAGTAGCAACATTTTGCAAATTGCCGATGATACTAAATCGGTAAGCGTAGGGAATTAATTTCGGAGGAGCACTCACTAATCACTTCAAGTTGATCTAGATAGGATTTTGAAATGGTCAAAGAACTGGCAGATGCAGTTTAATGCTGATAATTTAAAGTTTCTGAGGCTAGGTAATGATGATAGAGTTACAAGATACGAGCTAATGGTGTTGAGATTGCGAAGTCGGATTGGCGAAAGGATCTGGGAGTTATAATTAGTAGAATTTAAAACAAAAGGATCAATGCATAAATGTTCGTAATAGGCAAATAGACACTCGGATTTATTAATCGCAGCGTAATAACAAGACACCTGGTTGTGTTCTCAACTATATCTTGCTCTGGTTAGGCCCCATTTAGATTTGCAGTTCAGTTTTGGTCGCCAATATATAGAATGGATATAAATTCACTTGACGTGTCCAGCATAGGAGGACTAAGTTAATTCCCCAAATTAGAATCTTCATATGAAGAAAGATTAACAAAGCTAAATTGCATTCACTGGAAAGGCGAAGAGTTAGGGGTGACATGATATAGGTTT
>WNGS01014477.1:0-10505 GCA_020271785.1 Procambarus virginalis
ATGATATCAAAGAGATCAATTCTAGAGATGCCATTAAATTACACTTCAAATTACTTACTGTGTTTGATTCACTAACTGCTGCTACACATGAACAGGTAGTAGTAAGTCTACAGAAATATATTTTGAACAGTGCATTAGCCTATGACAATGCATCTTCCCAAAAAATGGATACTAATAATATTAAGTGTAATTTCAGATATTCTAAGATCAATAGAGATACATGTGAAATTAATGACACCGATATTCATAGAAATAATAATGAGGGTGATGGTGATGAAGATGAAGATTCTGATGTTGATGGTAATGGGGATACCCAAGGTCCCTTAAGTTACTTTAAATGTCGAAAAATTAGAAGGAAAGATAAATAAACTTTACTTATTATTTCCTCAAAGTTCAAGAGAATTAGTGACCCTATGATCTTGGACCTGGATGATATGACCTGGGTATAGTTTCCCGTATTCTATGATAATTTAACCTGATGATGATACCTCTAATTTGTAGCAGAGTTACTACTTCCACTATATATTTTTTTATTCCTAAAATGAATGTAACCTATATTGGGTAAACGGTTTATTCAATAATTTACTTCCACTATATATTTTTTTATTCCTAAAATGAATGTAACCTATATTGGGTAAACGGTTTATTCAATAATTTAAGACATGGCTACCAATACAGACCAGATAACAATTAAAATTTTAAATTTATCACCTGACATGATACAATTTAAAAATAGAAAACATAAATTTAGCTTTAGCAAATGGATTGCGCCGGATTTTTATAGCTGAGACTCCTACTATAGCCATTGATTGGGTTCAAATTAAAAAAAATACTACTATATTCAGTGATGAGTTCATTATTCATCGTCTAGGTCTAATTCCAATACCTTCAGATGAATTCATTAATAAATTAAAGATTCCATGGAAATGTACATGTATTAACTTTTGTACGAAATGTGCAGTAGAATTTATTTTGGATGTTAAATGTTATGAAGACAAACAATACCTCATAACAACATCTGATATAATACCATCTTTTCATAAAGAAATCCCAATTCCTTTGGTTAAACTTATAATGGACAAGAATTATGCTTAAAAGCATATGCTATCAAGGGGATTGGCAAAAACCACGCCAAATGGAATCCAACAATTAATATAGATTTTGATTGTTGTAATACTGATGTTTATTTTCTAGAAGATTGTAATAAACGGAAACAATTTTATTTCAATATTGAAAGTTCAGGAGTATTAAAACCTGAAAATATTATGCTAATAGGCCTCGAAACTTTAAAAAATAAATTAACCTTCTTATTGGATCAATTTAAATGGTAATATTGTAAGCATAATTAGAATACCAGACTGGTGTGTATGTAACCTTTGATTAATTAACACTTTCGCGCACTGAGGTTAAGAAAAAAAAGTTGAGCCAAACGCCCTGGGCGTTACACGCGGCCAAGTGGTGAGACCGAAAAGTGTATACTCTTTTTACTGTCCTGACACTAATTGTAGGCGTACGTATTTATATTTGGTATCACTGTGTTCGCAATAGAATTGTCTATAAGAACATACGTATAAAATGCCGTCAAATCATAAGGCATATCAACAACCAATAAAAAACTATTGACATCACTTGCCGAGAGCGCCAAACAGCAACAAAATGTTTCCATTCTCGTAATGGTTGTGAAGCCCACAGTTGTCCTACATCATTAATTTTGGAATCATTGGAATCGCAATTAAATTCTCTATACGGACATATGCATATAAATATAGATTCAATGTCGCAACTGACCCACAAGAGTGTGGGAAGTGGCTGAAGTGTTACCCGCGGCGGCATATCGCCGAAAATGACATCGAAAAGTGTATTTTCAATTCACTGTCCTGACATTATTTTTGGATGTACGCATTTAATTTTTACACCAATGTGTTCGCAATAGAATGTTCTATAAGAATATAAGTATAAACCGTCAAATAAGAATGCGTTCGACCGGCAACAAATATAAAAAGTACGTCGATCATATGCGTCGTGTCAATAATGCAATAGTTTTACCACGAAGATTCACTGCCATGACATTTTCTTTAATAAGCTCTTCTGTTATTAGAGAAAACGTACATTTCATGGCGAACATTTCTAAACTATCCCCAAGAAAATCGAAGCAAAAATGGATTTTATACAAATATTTTTTATTTTAACTGGGATACTAGTTAAAAGTGCGGAACCGTAAGAACCACTTATAACGACCCGGCTTGTTATAAAAGCGGGAAAGTGAAATATTCACTTTAGCGCTTTCGGCGAAGCGTAAAAAAACTTACCCTAAGTGCTTTCGGCGTCTCGCGCGCTTAAGCGGTACTGGCGAAAAGTGTATACTCTTTTTACTGTCCTGACACTATTTGTAGACCTACGTATTTAAATTTGGTATCACTGTGTTCGCAATAGAATTCTCTATAAGAACATACATATAAAATACTGCCAAAGCACAAGGAATATCAACACCAAATAAAAATGTATTGGGATCACTTGGCGAGAGCGCCAAACATCAACAAAATGTTTCCACTCTCTTAATGATTGCAAAGACCACATTTATCCTACATCGTTGATTATGGTATCATTGGAACCGCAATAAAATTCTCTATACGGACATATGCATATGAATGTATAATCAATGTTGTTGCCCACCCGCAGGAGTGTGGGAAGTTGACGAGGAGTTAGCCGCGAGCGCACTGCCGAAAACACAAGCGGGCAATCACGCGTAGAATGTTTATACACATTTATACGTGTCGTGACTATAATATTCTATGTACGTATTTCTTTTTCGTAGCAATGTGTGCGCAATAAAATTTTCTATAAGAAGAAATGTATAAAAAGTTTACAAATCATATGTACGCGAAGCGACAAAGATAAACCAAAGTGGCTCACTATGCGTGCGCGGCAAAAATAAACACAATGTTTTCGTTCCTTGCATGTTTGTCGAGTTTATACTTGTTTAAACACTTTATTATTTGTATGACAATGATCGCAGTAAAATTTCCTACACAGACATATACATATAAAATAAAAATATTTGCCACGTCTTGGCAATCAGAACGGCTAAAGGAAACCCACTGAAACCCACCCGCCACACCCAGAGCAACATCCGCCACACCCGAAAAAATACTTTGTGTTTTTCCCGGCTCACTCATAAAAGTTTATGTGATACAATATTCATTTTGGTACCAAAACATTCGCAAATAAATTCTCTATAATACGTATATAATAAAATAGCTGATTGATGATAAATAAAATTCAAAGTAGGTGTACTTACCATGTCTATGTTGTTTGTAGAACAACAGTTGAGCATTTTTTCTTCACTCCACCTTCTTCAGGCTTCAGATCCTGAAGTTGCTCAACAGATGTTTCGTAGGTGGAGTGAAGCTGTTGCAGGTGGTTATTTTTTATCCCAATACACTTTGTTTCGGTGATACCTTGTGTAGCAAGGTACAGCGCAAAGTGCCACATCACAAGTTTTACACGCCAATCTCACGTCCCTCCTTCTGCCAGACTTGGTACAAACACGGCACCTTTTACATTTATCCAGATCTATGATCTCGTGCGTCAACTTGTAGTTCAGACGTTGGTCTGAATCTACAATTCGTCTGGTTTTTATATCATCTTCACTAGTATTGCCTTCTTGAGGAACGACAACACTTGTGACTGAATCTTCAGTGAAATCAGTCGCGTCGAGTGGTTCCATGTCATCAACGTCCTGTTCCGAATTTGCTGACGAGGACTGAGCTTGTTGATGTGAAGAGAGGCCGCCTCGCACCAGATGGGCCGGGTAAGGCATCTATTGCTATTGAGACAAACTCTAAAAATGTTAGTTTCTTCACGTCCGTTGAAAAGTGGGAGTACAACACAATGCATTGTGCAATGCCATTTGCAGAAAATAAAAAGTTATCTTCTTGGTCCATTTGTGTGTTTTTCTGGTAAACTCATAATACTTGACCATTTGATCGAAATGATCAACACCTTTCATGAACTTATTGTAATCAATTATGGCATTGGGTTTGTTCATTTTCACAATTTCGAGTCCAGTTCTCCCGTTAGGTTTACGAATGCGTCGCCTGCGCCGAACTAAACTAGTCTCGGCATTATGGAGATTGGTGATGATAGACACGGGCCGCTTGTCCTTCCACACTATAATAAATGTGTTATCATGACGCATGTACACGGTGGTGTCTGTTGCCATTTTACCCTTTACCAGTTGTTGAAGATCCTTAGGGGCACCACGTTGGAGTCTAAGTGTTCCACATGTGTAAACACCCGACTCGCGTAATTTTTCTGTCAGGGTAACTGAGTTATAGTAGTTATCCATATACAGATGATAACCCTTGTTGAGTAGGGGTGCCATCAACCCCGTGACTGTTTCAACAGTAGTTTTACCTATACCACAATACACATCAAAGTTATATATGTAGCCTGATGTGGCTTCAGCCAACATATACAATTTGACACCATATTTATCAGGCTTGTTGGGATTGTACACCTTGAAAGAGAGGCGGCCACGCCATGCCATTGTACCCTCATCAAGACTCAATTCTTTATTTGGAATGTACACAGACGTAAATTTCTCGGTCAAATATTCCATCACTGGTCTCACTTTCAACAGTCTGTCACTATTATTCACTGGCACTGCTTTCTTGTTATACATATGAAAGAACTTAGAAATATTTTGGAACCGCGGAGACGACATAAACAAGCTGAAGTATCGGTTATGCCACTTTTGATTTGACTGCCAGTACATCCTCATTGTAGGCAGCTTGTTTATTCCCATCAGTATACACAGACCCAAATATCGTGCCATTTCTTTCACAGACACTGCTTTCCAACTTCTCCTTGATGAGGCAGCAAAGCGATGTATGATGTGTGTGGCATACAAATTTGTTTCATATGCTAAGTACTCCACCAATGCTCTCGTGAAAAATAGTTGTATAAACTGCAATGGAGATGTAGGTGTTGGAATCGTTAGGCCTGGCTTAGCAGAAAAGTCACCAACGATAGGAGGAGTGTTGCTACGAGACCACTGATCACTAAGCTTAGCACGCTTTGGTACCGGACACGTTCGTTTTCCGCGTGGCGGAGATGCGGCTCCCTCATCCTCAGTTTCACTAGAAGTTTCTTGTTCAGTTGAGGAAACATGATATGTAACGTCACATTCAGGTTCGTCAACCTCAATATCATCCTCTGATTCAGAAAAAGCCTCAACAACATCAGGAATCTTTGAGGGAGTGAGCTTTACCCCACGATACTTATCGTAAATCATTGCGATATGTTCTTCTTTCTTCAATTTCCTACCTCTTTTTGCCGTTCCACTGCGTGTTCCTTGTGCAGCATCCATGGTGAAGGTATTGAATCGGTTTGAATAACACGAGAAAGAAAATATATGCGTAAAAGAGGTCACGTACGCCGCGAGAGGGGAGATGCGTGTGGGCACTTCGAGTGACAACAATACAATAGGCCGACCACGTGACCGGGTCGGCTGAGATGCCATGTGGTCGGTGAGGGAAAACGGGAATTTCATGGAGAACATTTTGAGACTTACTAAAATAAAATCGCATAAAACATAAAATTTATACAATTATTTAACCATTCGACGCACGCGCTAGTCCGGAGGGCAGAATCAGGAGAAAAAGATTGGACGCTAACGCTCGTCCGCTAAGCGCGAAAGTGTTAATTTTAACTTTTTCCATAAAACATTGGTAAATTCCTCAACCCTAATAAAACTTTTTTATCCCTTTCAGTTCTTTTGATCTTATCAATAAATAAATAATAATAGAAGAATAAATTTTAAATCAGCATCATTTATACATTTTTCTTGAATGGCTTTTGTTAACAACAAATCCTCAATTTCTTTTTGACATAAGTTGGAATAAGTGGAGTAGCACATAACTCCCTACCATATCTCTAATACACATATCAAAATTAATCATTGAAGAATATTTGTTCATAAATATATCCCTTAAATCTGTTGTAGAAACATAGAAGTAAAATTATCTATTTCAGAATTAGGTATTTTTCATATAACTCTACCATTTTTGTTACTTATTCTTTTGCTCCTCTTTGTGTTAATGGTTCATATACATACTTCTTTTGTACTATATACTACTACTAGCCCATCTAATAATGTAAATCTCTATGACTTTCAAAATATCCAATTTCTCATTTAAATTATTTATCCAATATCATATTTAGGATCTTAATTCTTCTTTCTCTCTTTCAAATATATGTAATTTCTCATTTACATTATTTAATTCCTTATTTAGAATCTTAATTCTTTTGTCTCTATGACTTTCCATAACATATCCAATCTTTTATTATAAGATCCAAACTCTTATTTAGGATCCCAATTCTTTTGTCTACAATAGCAAACTGTTTATCATGTAGACAACACACCAATATATTTTTCTTTTATATTTGGGGGTTAATCTTTTCTAGAAAATTTACAGATTTTAGTTTAACTTCTTCATTTACCTCTTGATTTTGTTTTTTAGAAAACGTCCGTTTTCGCTTCTTCCCGTCTTCTTGGGACGTCTGTCGGTCTTCAATGGGGCCTCCTGTCCTTCTTAGTTGGTTACACCTTTCCGGGGCTCTAGATTTTGTTCTTTAGAAGACTTCTTCCTGTCTTCTTGGGACGTCTGGGTCTTCAATGGGACCTCCTGTCCTTCTTACACTTTTCCGGGGCTCTAGATTTGTTCTTAGAAGACTTCTTCCCTCTTCTTGGGTCGTTTGGTCGGGACTCTGGTCTTTCTTCTATTGATTAAACTTAGGTCTTCAAAGCAGTGCCTCCTTATTGTGTCACAATGATTCCTTCCGATCTCCGTGTAATTCTGGGACTCTAGATTTAGTTCTTTAGAAAACTTCTTCCTTTTCTACATGTCTCTACATTCTTCTCCTTTCTCATTCAATTTTCTACCAATCTCTACACGTTCTTTTCCTTTCTCATTCATTTTCTACCAATCTCTACACGTTCTTTTCCTTTCTCATTCAATTTTCTACCTGTCTCTACACGTTCTTTTCCTTTCTCATTCAATTTTCTACCAATCTCTACACGTCTTTTTTCCTTTCTCATTCAATTTTCTACCAATCTTTACACGTTCTTTTCCTTTCTCATTCAATTTTCTACCTGTCTCTACACGTTTCTTCTCCTTTCTCATTCAATTTTCTACCAATCTCTACACGTTCTTTTTCTTTCTCATTCAATTTTCTACCAATCTCTACCCGTTCTTTTCCTTTCTCATTTAATTTTCTACCTGTCTCTACACGTTCTTCTCCTTTCTCATTCAATTTTCTACGTGTTTCTGTGTTGATTTTTTTCTAACTGTTTACAGTTTTTTAACCCATTTTTTCGATTTTAAAACAATTTTTTTTTTTAAATTTGTTCATTTTCACATGTTTCTTCTGGAGATGGTTATTCTTTCATTCACCCGATGATTCTGGAAATAAAGCATTAATTTAAAAATAAATTATATATATTTTTTCATCAACTATTATATAAGAACTTACAAAAGCTTATTTTTTATACAATAATATGGGTCTTCATTTCTTCAACAAATGTTTAACTAATACCAAGATAATGTTAACAGTTCAAAATGACAAAGAGCTAAATCAATATTTGAAGAAATTCTTTCCTTCAGGTCTTAACCAATTAAAATATATTGGGATTGATGGTTCTGTTTTTTTCCATGCACATACCATAAAAGGGAAACAAGTTGGAACAATTGATATCAATGCTTCTGCCCAAAAAGTATGTAATATAATTTTGTGCCTATTGTGATATTCTCATGAATTTACTAAGTAACAATAACACCGATGATAATGAGATAATAATAATAATAATAATAATAATATATAATATAATAATAATAATAAAAATAATAATGAAGGAAGAACTTGTAATAATATGATAATACACTTTGTTATGGATGGAAAGTCTCTCTTTACAAAAATCGTAGCAATCAACGAAAATCTGACCCCTTTTCCATTCTTTCTCCCCATGAAAAATTATCCTTAGAAACATGTACAATTGCAATGATAAAAAAAAATGGACATTCAATATCCTAATACCATATTTCTATTATCAACTGAATCATTACCTTTTGATCAACGAAATGAGGGTGAAATAACTCTATTTCGTTTTATTAATAAAATTTTAAATAAAATTCCCGTTACATAATTATAAGTAATGACTCTGATATATCAGCAATGTACATTCTTCGAGAGGATGATCGTGTTATGTTGGTTATTCCACCTTATAATGGACAATCATATATTGGATTAAATAATTATAATCATATTATGGTTAAGTTAAATATAAATTCTCAACAACTATTTAGTTTAACAGTATTGTATTTATATTTTTGGAAGTGACTATAACTTAGGTCTCATATCTTGTTGGACAAATAGTAAACATGAAATTTTAAAAACGCCATTTTACATGAAGAAACAGATCTTGTTTCAATTTTTAATCAAATGAAAAGATGTCGTTCAACTAAAAATGAAGCAATAATATGGCAGGAGTGGGGGATTCTGTAACATACGAAGACTATTTATTTCTGTTTAAAATAATAATATATGAAGCAGTTCATAGTGCCCGATATTATAAATCATTAGGGCAAAGTAATCCATCATCACTAAATTTATATTCAAATAACCACATAAAAGTTTTAACTAAAAGTATAAAATTAAATAAATAATAAGTAATTATTTATTACCTGTTAAAAACTTAAGACAATTATTGTATTGAGTAGTAATATTTGTCCCAAATTCATCTTGAGGATTGAAATTCACATATATTATAGGCTTTATTACAATAGGTTGTTTATGCCGATTAATTATATAGGCATGTCTCTTTTCGCGACTTACTTTATCTTTTGCATTTTTATAGTAACTGGGTAAAATATCTTGGAGTTTACAAAATTTAACTGGGATAGGTTGATCGTATTAGAGTATTTTAATTTGGAATTATGAACAATAGCAGTTTTAAATAAACGTTTGGCTTCCATCCAATCAGATAAATTTGTAAATGCCCATAATATGATCTTGATTTTATCTTTAGCTTTAGGAACACAATTCCATTCATTACACCATATATCGTTGATCATTAGACTTGTTATAATATAATGCAAAAAATCAATAATTAATCTTTCATTACATACAATGAAAACTGGGCGTTGAATTATGGAAAAAACATTGTGTTCAGTAGCAATGGTTTTAGCAGCAAACAATAGGCATTCAATCACCTCATAACCAGCAATAAAACCTGGCGAAGAGTACTGGTTGGAACATTTTTCTACAATTTTTTTATCATTCGAATTATATATGGCAAGTTTTACAATTCGACAATAATTTCCAGTTTTCTTGTTCTGTTGACTCATACCAACTCCCTTGTTAGATATGTAGAATATGCTTTCCCGTCATCTACAGGAATATTTACATTTGTCTCATGTAATGAATATTCAACATATATATACATATCATGGGCCAAAAAGGAAGATTAATTTTTTGTCTTTTCAATACATCTGCCATTTTAGGAAGATTGTGGTGGTGGGGAGGATTGGGATGTTGCTGCTGTGGTGATGACTGAGAGGTGAATGGTAATTGGGTATTGAGAGATTGGGGTTATAAAGGATTTGGAAGAGTATGGGTGGGGTTGACAGTGGGTGGGAGGGGAGGGGGGGGGGGGAGGAGGAGGAGAAGGGGTAACAACACTTGTTGGATGAGGATGGGAATGATAATAACAGTAAGGAGAAGTGGGGGTATATTGACACTGACATTGATAATAGGAACTAGGGTATTGTTGATGGGGTAAATAATGGAATGAAGAGTGTGTATGTAGGGGTAGTTGGGTTGGTGGTGGTGGAGGTGGTTGTGCATATATTATGGGTGGGATTGTTTGTGCAGAATTTGTAAGATTTTTTAGTTTTTCGTCAATAATTACTGATTTCTTCAGCCCTCTTTGTTGATTCTTTTAAATGAGTTTCTTCATTTAGATGCTGACAATTTTTAATGTAATCGTCATTATATTTAAAATAACTTCATTCTCTACATTTTTAGTCCATTCTAAAGCTGGTCTGGCAGGGAAAACAGGAAGACTAATCAATAGCTGTGTCAAAGAATTAATAAGAGATTCTAGAGTTTCTTTGGTAACATAATTTAATGTATCATTATCTGAAAGAATGGGTAAATTTCCTGGAATTAACGTAGTATTTAAAAATTTGGTAAGGTCATCAGTAGAATTGATGGGAACTCTAAAGGGTTAGTAATCATATCATTCCCAACAACTTTAAAATTTATTAGATTATTAGAAGAACTATTCATGTTTAGCATAAGATTTTTTAATATGATAAATATATAAAAGGTATGTATCAAAACTATAAGATGTAATTATTCCAGCTGTCCTGACTTGAGCTCGGACTGGTTATCTCATAATCATGGCAGATGATACTAAATTCAACCTTATTAAATCTCCAACT
>WNGS01014477.1:10989-29997 GCA_020271785.1 Procambarus virginalis
ACTCACTCCCTAGTGAATTGAAAAACTGTAAAACTTTTGCCTTATTTAAAAACAAAACCAAAAAGTACTTAATTTCATCTTCTTAGTTTCCTACATGAGCTTATTTTTGCTCTGTATCTAGTGTTACCCAAAATCCTAATTCTTATGTATTTAACCCAAACAACCTTATCATTGTGTTCATTGCTGTCTTCCTTATGTGCTAGCCATTTGCTGTATTTGCCTACCAAATTTTGTCAACTACCTTTCAAGCTTTCATTGCATCAATCTTAGCTACCTAAGTGCTTATATACTGTACCTACAATTTTCTCTCATCTTTTTTTTTTCTTTTTTTTTCTTGCCATGTAACTGTTATCATTTCTTTTTTATAATTTTTGCTAGTATTTACCTACTAAAAATTTTCTTAGATTAGGACCTTGCCCGAAACGCTGCGCGTACTAGTGGCTTTACAAGATTGTAATTACCATATTATATATTTCACATTCCCATGTACTTGTATATGAATAAATAAATAAATAAATAAATAAATAAATACTGTGGGTTGTTGACATCCTAAATTCTCTATTGTAAAACTCCATATCTGATCACATTTGGGATCAGATATACGATAAGTAGTTGTATTAGGCTCATTATAAGTCCTGGTTAATGTTAATGTGTCATTATTCATTGAGGTTAAAAATATATTTTCAACCTCATCTTTTTGGGGGGGAGTATTTTCTTCTATGATTTTAACCCTCTTAAATTTTCTTTGTTTATAATATAAATATTTTGATAAAATATTTATAGCCTCATCATATGATTTAAATGGTAGTCCAGATATTATTACTCTGTCTTTAAATACTTTTTTAAGAATATCGCGTTTGTAACTTTTAGATAAAGCTACTAAAATATCTAATTTGTTCATCATTTCCATAATTTTTTCATTAGAAATATTTTGGGGTGATATTTAGTGATTGTTGATAAACGTATATTTTTAATAAAATCAGGCCCTTTCATGATCAATATATAATAACATTGTGTTGACCAACGCCCATGTTCTATCCATGGATCATCACCTTCTTTCCAATTTCTAAAATGCATATTACAATAGAAACAGATCACTTCATCTCCACGAGGTGGATTTTTATAAAAAAACCCAGCTTCGGCTAACTCTTTTGGGTTGGGATGTTTTATTGAAAGTGGCCAGGAGTCTTTGAAACTAGACAAGCGAACTCTAACCTGACTATATTTTTTATGTTGTGGAGTTTTATGTAAGAATATCCCCTTGGGTAATTTTTTATTTTCATCTAATTCAGATTTCAAAGTATTATTATACTTAATATACTTGGGTTCTATGAGATAAGATGAAAATTCAATAGGAATATTACCTACTGGTTCGCCCCTTAAAAATGGACATTTGGGGCTTATTTTTCTATGAAATTCACTGAGTTTAATATTGTTGTTATTAAAAATGAATATTATATCTTCAGTGAAATCATCGTCGTCATTTAAAATATCATCCCAAGAATTTACATAGACATAACAAAATGCACAAGCACATTCTATTCCTTTTTTCAGATAGAAGAAGCCATTAGTTACCAACTCTTCGGGTTTCGGGTTACTTACAGGCCAGTTAATAAATGTTTCTAATCGCTCTTGTTCGTATTTTAAATCATTGTCTATACACAACATCCTTTTATACTGATTAAACCTTGTGTATTTTCTTCTATATATCAACATAAAAAAATATTATTTTTTTTTTACTGAATAGTTAAAGTAGCTTTTATTTCATTACTAGTAGTTAAAAAATTTATTTTTAATTTGGTTGATTCTTTATTTTTTCTTAGTAAACCTACCTCGACATATGAATTTATATTAAATATATTTATTGGCAGAGGTTTATTATTATTATTATTACTATTATTATTATTATCAATATTATCTATTATATATATATTTGCTTGATTTACATTAGCTTCACTACATAATTTTTGAACTAAAATACTCACACAAGCCATAATATTTTTCATATCTTGATTAAAAGGTGAGGAATATGATGATGGGGGGAAAATATAAAATTTTTATTTGTTATATCAATTAAATCTGGAATAGTTTGCCCAGATATATACTGCATATTAATATTTTTTTATATACTATTAATGAAACTTGGTTCAAATAGAACAGTGTACACTAATCCACAAGAATATATATGACACAGCATTTTTTACAAGTATTATACCTATCTGGAACAAACAAACAAAACATTGGTGACTCTAAAGGGGTAATCTGTGATAATATAAACTGAATGTTATAATGTAGCCACTACTGAAACATGAAAAACCTGTATAATCACCATCTTAAATAATCATAAATTTTATTCAACCTTTATTCTCATTTTCTTCAGAACAGAAATTAGTATCTCCCTGTTTCTAAAGATTTGCTGAAAATGTGACACTTTTTGTTTAAGAACATGGTTTTCTTTGACCAGATTATTCATATCCAACAATAGTTGTTCTGGGGTCAACGTATTGGCAAGTAATTGATGAACCTGTTGGTTGGTCAAAATTGCAATACGGGGTCGTTTATTTGCAAGAATTTCCTCCATTGTTGTTTTTGGTTGGCTACAACAACAACTCCCTGTGATACTTCTGGCATTTTCTTCATTGGGGTCTTGGGGACAAGGACGCTTTCGGGAAGTTATTCCGACATTTTCTGCACTGGGTTCATGGGAAGTTGTTGCAACAACAGTCGGACTTATTGTGGAAGATACTCCAGTGTAATTTACTCCAATGCTGCTTCCTTGGGAAATAATGGTAGGTCTATGTGTTTTAAGTTTAGCGGGTCTTGCACTTCTACTGATATGTTCTGCACTGGGTTCATGGGAAGTTGTTGCAACAACAGTCTGACCTACTGTAGAAGATGATGGAGTTGTTGCTGTTCCAGTTGAATTTATTCCAATATTGCTTCTTTCAGATAATTGTTGTTGTATTCTGGGTCCTACTAATTCAGGAGGCAATGGGTTCACTCGAACTCTCGCTGCTGAAGTGGATATTCTGCTTAAGTCTAAAATAACTCCTTTGTTATAGGCACTGCCTGAGACACTTACTAAAGACCTTTCAATTTGGTAATTAAAGAAATATGGTGCAACCATTATGAAAACCACTGTATACTCGTGTATTTTATATGATCAATTGGTTATCCACTTCCCTAGAAAGGGACTTCTAACCAAAAAAGAAAATGTAAAATAAAGCTGTGTAAATTTTTTTTCTGCTCTACGGTTTGATTTATTTATTTATTTATTTTATTTATTTTTGCATATACAAGAAGGTACATGGGAATGTGTGGATACATAAAATGGTAATTACAGTCTTGTAAAGCCACTAGTACGCGCAGCGTTTCGGGCAGGTCCTTAATCTAAGAAAATTTTAAGTAGGTAAATACTTGCAAGATTTATAAAAAAATGATAACAGATACATGGCAAGAAAAAAAAATAGAGAAAATTGTAGGTACAGTGGATTAAAGCACATAGGCAGCTAAGATTGATTCCAATGACAGCTTGAATGGTAGTTGACAAAATTTGGTAGGCACAAAACAGCATATGGCTAGCACATAAAAGAAGACAGCAATGAACACAATGATAAGGTTGGTAGGGTTAAATACATAAAAATTAGGAGATTGGGTAACACTAGGTACAGAGCAAATTTAAAGCTCAGTGTAGGAAACTAAGAAGATGAAATCAGGTACTTTTTGGTTTTGTTTTTAAATAAGGCAAAGTTTTACAGTTTTTCAATTCACTAGGGAGTGAGTTCCATAGACTAGGTCCCTTAATTTGCATAGAGTGTTTACACAGATTAAGTTTGACCCTGGGGATATCAAAGAGATATTTATTTCTGGTGTGGTGATAATGGGTCCTATTACATCCATCCAGGGAGAGTTTCAGAGCATGGTTTGCATTTAAAAACAGGGTTTTGTAAATGTAGTTGACACAAGAGATGTGTGGAGGGAGCTAATATTTAGCAAGTTTAGAGATTTAAACAAGGGAGCTGAATGTTGTCTAAAGCTGAGTTAGTTATTATTCTGATAGCAGATTTTTGCTGCGTGATGATGGCTTAAGGTGGTTTGCAGTGGTAGACCCCCATGCACAGATACCATAATTAAGATAGGGGTAGATTAGTGCATAATATAGTGAGAGGAGAGCGGAGTTAGGAACATAATATCTGATTTTGGAGAGTATACCAACTGTTTTAGAGACTTTCTTAGTTATATGTTGTATGTGGGTGCTGAAGTTGAGTCTCTTGTCTAGGAATAGGCCAAGAAACTTGCCATCATTTTTATTACTGATGTTAATATTGTCTATCTGTAGCTGAATTGCATTTGATGATTTGTTTCCAAATAAGATGTAGTAAGTCTTTTCGATGTTTAATGTTAGTTTGTTAGTTGACATCAGAAGTGGACTTTTTTTAATTCATTATTCACAACATTATTTAGTGTATGTGGGTTGAGGTCTGAATAGATAAGGGTAGTATCATCAGCAAACAATATTGGTTTGAGAATATTAGAGACATTAGGCAGATCATTATATATATAAGAAATAGAAGAGGTCCTAAGATACTGCCCTGTGGCACTCCAACGGTAATTGGTAGAGTGGAAGAAGTTGTATCATTGATGGTTACATATTGGTGTCTGTCACTAAGATAGGATCGGATGTAGTCAAGGGCAAGGCCACGGATTCCATAATGCTGAAGTTAAGTAAGAGGTAGTTGTGATTAACAGTATCAAAGGCTTTCTTAGGTCAATGAAGAGTCCAATTGAAAACTCATTTTGTCAAGGCTGAGTAGATTACGTCAAGGAGACTAATGATTNTGTTCCTTTGCCTCTCCTCCTCCTCCTCCTCCTCCTCCTCTTCCATCTACATCTCTTTCTTCGCCACCTCCTCCTCCTCCTCCTTCACTTCTTCTTTCATCTTCATCTGTTCCTTTGCCACCTCCTCCTCCTCCTCCTTCACTTCCTCTTCCATCTCATCTGTTCCTTCGCCACCTCCTCCTCCTCCTCCACTTCGTCTTCCATCTTCATCTGTTCCTTCGCCACCTCGTCCTCCTTCACTTCCTCCTCCTCCTCCTCCTTCACTGCCACTTCCACCTGCTTCATCTATTCCTTCGCCTCCTACTCCTTCAGTTCCCTCATCTCCTCCTCTTTCTCCTCTTTTAAATAAATAAATAATTAATATAATTGTTATTAAGAGTATTATTATTAACAAAAATACAGTCATTGTTTATTGTTTTTTATTTAGAATAAAATACAGTCATTGTTTATTGTTTTTTATTTAGAATAATTAATGGTAAGACCACTCCAGACCGACACCCAGAGTGCACCCCTGCCTACTACTACTACTACTACTACTACTGCTGTTGGACGCGGCTTCTCGCAGCCTGACGTATGAAT
This sequence comes from Procambarus virginalis, assembly GCA_020271785.1. Taxonomy (NCBI): domain Eukaryota; kingdom Metazoa; phylum Arthropoda; class Malacostraca; order Decapoda; family Cambaridae; genus Procambarus; species Procambarus virginalis. The sequence continues at coordinate 16,408 of WNGS01014477.1, forward strand.
GATAGACTAATGTAGGTAAGGGAAGTCGGCAAATTAGATCCGTAACTTTGGGATAAGGATTGGCTCTGAGGATCGGGCCAGTCGGGCTTGTGTAGGAAGCGGGCCTGGGCTCGGGCGCAGGACTGGGCGAGGTGAAGGTCGGGGACGTCTGCTCTGTCGGGCCAGCTGTCCTGAACCGAGCTCGGACCGGCGTATCTCCGTCCCTTCCGTGGAACACGCTAGGCTGTGTGGGCGTGTTCTCGAGCGGCGCGGCGTGCCCGATAATTATCAATTATCACAATACCATCCCGTTATCATTACGACATGAGGCGACTTTTTTTTTAAAGTAGAACGAAAGTTATAAAAGATTAGTTAGTTAAACCCCAAAATATATTCCGTTAGTTGTTTTATAAATCCAAGAGATATATACTTTTTTATTTCATTTTTAATAACGCCTTTACTCTAAAATATTTCAGATTAAGAAAAATATACTTTAGTTACGTGAATAATTAAATTTCGACATATTGGACAGTTTCTGAGTTGTAAAAGACAAAATTCACAGACACAAAAATGTTGGCAGGGTAAAATGAGAACACAACGTTCTTTATCTTGGCAGATATTACAGCGTGTACTCATTAACTTATTATCATATTGACAATCGGGTGATACTGTGGGTTGTTGACATCCTAAATTCTCTATTGTAAAACTCCATATCTGATCACATTTGGGATCAGATATACGATAAGTAGTTGTATTAGGCTCATTATAAGTCCTGGTTAATGTTAATGTGTCATTATTCATTGAGGTTAAAAATATATTTTCAACCTCATCTTTTTGGGGGGAGTATTTTCTTCTATGATTTTAACCCTCTTAAATTTTCTTTGTTTATAATATAAATATTTTGATAAAATATTTATAGCCTCATCATATGATTTAAATGGTAGTCCAGATATTATTACTCTGTCTTTAAATACTTTTTTAAGAATATCGCGTTTGTAACTTTTAGATAAAGCTACTAAAATATCTAATTTGTTCATCATTTCCATAATTTTTTCATTAGAAAATATTTTGGGGGGATATTTAGTGATTGTTGATAAACGTATATTTTTAATAAAATCAGGCCCTTTCATGATCAATATATAATAACATTGTGTTGACCAACGCCCATGTTCTATCCATGGATCATCACCTTCTTTCCAATTTCTAAAATGCATATTACAATAGAAACAGATCACTTCATCTCCACGAGGTGGATTTTTATAAAAAAACCCAGCTTCGGCTAACTCTTTTGGGTTGGGATGTTTTATTGAAAGTGGCCAGGAGTCTTTGAAACTAGACAAGCGAACTCTAACCTGACTATATTTTTTATGTTGTGGAGTTTTATGTAAGAATATCCCCTTGGGTAATTTTTTATTTTCATCTAATTCAGATTTCAAAGTATTATTATACTTAATATACTTGGGTTCTATGAGATAAGATGAAAATTCAATAGGAATATTACCTACTGGTTCGCCCCTTAAAAATGGACATTTGGGGCTTATTTTTCTATGAAATTCACTGAGTTTAATATTGTTGTTATTAAAAATGAATATTATATCTTCAGTGAAATCATCGTCGTCATTTAAAATATCATCCCAAGAATTTACATAGACATAACAAAATGCACAAGCGCATTCTATTCCTTTTTTCAGATAGAAGAAGCCATTAGTTACCAACTCTTCGGGTTTCGGGTTACTTACAGGCCAGTTAATAAATGTTTCTAATCGCTCTTGTTCGTATTTTAAATCATTGTCTATACACAACATCCTTTTATACTGATTAAACCTTGTGTATTTTCTTCTATATATCAACATAAAAAAATATTATTTTTTTTTTACTGAATAGTTAAAGTAGCTTTTATTTCATTACTAGTAGTTAAAAAATTTATTTTTAATTTGGTTGATTCTTTATTTTTTCTTAGTAAACCTACCTCGACATATGAATTTATATTAAATATATTTATTGGCAGAGGTTTATTATTATTATTACTATTATTATTATTATCAATATTATCTATTATATATATATTTGCTTGATTTACATTAGCTTCACTACATAATTTTTGAACTAAAATACTCACACAAGCCATAATATTTTTCATATCTTGATTAAAAGGTGAGGAATATGATGATGGGGGGAAAATATAAAATTTTTTATTTGTTATATCAATTAAATCTGGAATAGTTTGCCCAGATATATACTGCATATTAATATTTTTTTATATACTATTAATGAAACTTGGTTCAAATAGAACAGTGTACACTAATCCACAAGAATATATATGACACAGCATTTTTTACAAGTATTATACCTATCTGGAACAAACAAACAAAACATTGGTGACTCTAAAGGGGTAATCTGTGATAACATAAACTGAATGTTATAATGTAGCCACTACTGAAACATGAAAAACCTGTATAATCACCATCTTAAATAATCATAAATTTTATTCAACCTTTATTCTCATTTTCTTCAGAACAGAAATTAGTATCTCCCTGTTTCTAAAGATTTGCTGAAAATGTGACACTTTTTGTTTAAGAACATGGTTTTCTTTGACCAGATTATTCATATCCAACAATAGTTGTTCTGGGGTCAACGTATTGGCAAGTAATTGATGAACCTGTTGGTTGGTCAAAATTGCAATACGGGGTCGTTTATTTGCAAGAATTTCCTCCATTGTTGTTTTTGGTTGGCTACAACAACAACTCCCTGTGATACTTCTTCCGGCATTTTCTTCATTGGGGTCTTGGGGACAAGGACGCTTTCGGGAAGTTATTCCGACATTTTCTGCACTGGGTTCATGGGAAGTTGTTGCAACAACAGTCGGACTTATTGTGGAAGATACTCCAGTGTAATTTACTCCAATGCTGCTTCCTTGGGAAATAATGGTAGGTCTATGTGTTTTAAGTTTAGCGGGTCTTGCACTTCTACTGATATTTTCTGCACTGGGTTCATGGGAAGTTGTTGCAACAACAGTCTGACCTACTGTAGAAGATGATGGAGTTGTTGCTGTTCCAGTTGAATTTATTCCAATATTGCTTCTTTCAGATAATTGTTGTTGTATTCTGGGTCCTACTAATTCAGGAGGCAATGGGTTCACTCGAACTCTCGCTGCTGAAGTGGATATTCTGCTTAAGTCTAAAATAACTCCTCTGTTATAGGCACTGCCTGAGACACGTACTAAAGACCTTTCAATTTGGTAATTAAAGAAATATGGTGCAACCATTATGAAAACCACTGTATACTCGTGTATTTTATATGATCAATTGGTTATCCACTTCCCTAGAAAGGGACTTCTAACCAAAAAAAAAAATGTAAAATAAAGCTGTGTAAATTTTTTTTCTGCTCTACGGTTTGATGGTTGACCAGTTGACAGACATGTTGGTTGGGTGGTTGTTGTTCAGTTGATGGACAGGATAGTTGGGTGGTTGACCAGTTGACATTGGTTGGGTTGACCAGATGATGGACTGGTTGGTTGTTGACCAGTTGATGGACAGGGTTGGTTGGACAGTTGTAGACTAGTTGATTGACAGGTTGGTTGGGTTGTTGTTGACCAGTTGATGGACAGGTTTGTTGGGTTGTTGTTGACCAGTTGATGAACAGTTTGTTGGGTTGTTGTTGACCAGTTGATGAACAGGTTGGTTGGTGACCTTGGATGTTTTCGTTGGGTGGTTCTTGGACTAGTCGATGGACAGGTTGGTTGGGTTTGTTTGATGGTTGTTTGCTTCTTTAGTTCCGCTGGAGATAAAGTAGTACTGCAACTACCACTGCTTAATTGTTCAATGATGCGGAGCCTGGCCCGAAGGTGTGGACCTCTTAGAAGGAGTTGAGTAAGACAGACTGACTGCAGTGTTTCCGTCGCCACCTACCATCACTCACTGAATTCTTTTACCCTTCTAGCTCCTCCCCATCCCCCAACTCATATGGGATGGTGGCTGGTAACTGGCTGGGTCAAGGAAAATATAAAAAGAATTCACATCCTGTCACTCCTCAGTCTTGTGGATTACGATACACTAGAAGTTAAGTCCCACCACTATATATATTTATATATATCCTAGGATAATATTATTACATAGTTTACTTCTACTTATAATTTATATAATACCCATGTAAATAATTATTGCAGGACAAACATCTGAATAAATGAGTCAACTAAGTCTGATGATGATGAAGACAATGGTCGTCGGATTGGTGATCGGAATGGTCGGGACAATTTGGGTAATAATGGCAATGAACCAGGGACTTCATTATGAAGAACACCAGATTATGGTTTATGCAGATTTTCTTCGCTTTAGTTTTGACAATAGAACTGGTGGGTTATATAGTGACAAACCAGGCCAAGTACTAATTGAAATAAAAATAAGGGATTCAAATCAACGGGATCTATTATATCAAGCAAGCCGTTTATTTATGATTGAATATACAAGTGATTTAAAAAATGTTATATATAAATGTCCCAAAAAATGTCACCTTATATAGCAACACATAATTCAAAAATTATTCTAACACCTATTAAACCACAAATAGATGAATTCAATTCAAGCCTAGCTTGTTTGGATCTCTCTTATTGTAAACAAATATCAATAAATAAATATTTGGACAAATATTTTTGGAAACATGAAAAATATGATGTAATGAGGGATAACAAAATCCATACAGTGGTTCGAGGAAGTTTAAATGGAACACTATACATATTAAGGACTCCCTTAAATAAAAAAGATATAAAAGAGCCTTAATTATTACAAAAATGTATAAATATCTTGTGCGTTTAAATATCACAATGAACCTTCTTACCTCTCTATGATAAGGGACCCTGCAAAATAAATTAAGACACAGTCGAGCATCACTTTTGTAGCATCGAACTCAGGTTGTGTAATCCTCTGATGCTAAGAAGACAATAAAACTCAAATTTTTAAATTACCAACATTAAACATTAATACTGTTTTAGAGAAATACAAAAAATGGAAGAGCAGCAGCAACAGCAGTGTCTTTTCAATTATAAACTGTTTTTTGATAATAAAAGGAACGTAAAATTCCCAGCGATTTTATGTTTACCAACATTTATATTATATACATTTTCAATAATCTTAGATTACTATATTCAAGCTCTAAACCCTTCTTATCAAACCAACTCAACTATTCAGTCCGCCAATAATACCCTAATTTCATCATTTTTATATACACTTCAAACAGTTGTCAATATGGTTGTTTATGTTGATGATGAAGATGGCGACAATGACAGAGATAATAATGGTATCCAACTAAAAAGTCCCAAGGAACTTCATAATATTTTCTTATTAGAGGCCCAGTCTATTATTACCAGTAACATTAAGAATAATAATAAATATAAAATTAAGCCTTCATTCTTTGCTTTAGAAACCTATATAACAAATGATATCAGTCGCTTAAAATATTTACAACAACTTTTTCAGACAAACTTTCACATTAATGGAGTTTCAAATTTGGCAGATCTTCTAAATAAACTAGATGCTGATGGGGCAGTACCTCTTGTTGAAGGCGAATTATCTTTCATTTCAACAGCCACATCTAAATTTCCACCCAGTTCATTGCATTATACAACAGCTACCACAAAAACATATCCTTTGCCTCAGCGTATGGGTACAAAATTTTGGGGCCCATTTTATTGGCGAATATTCCACACACTGGCCAAATATAGCCAGAAAGATGATCGGTTTAGAAAAGATTCCAATATAGCATATGTTATAAATAGCTATCCTAGCCTGTTGCCCATTATTGTTCCATGTCCACAATGTCGACAACATTATTACATTAATATTCGTCCCAGTAAACTGTCTGATAATTTATGCCAGTTGGAAAATTCAACTCCCAAAGATATATATTCTCATATTCATAACAGTGTTACAGAGAATTTAATTCCCCTAAAATAATTGATACAATAGATCTTAGGTCAGCATTCATTAGGAGTATTTTGTCGAAACAAGATGTGGTTGATGTATCTGTTCTAACATACATTACATTAGTATTAGCTTTTGTATAAAAAGATACAAAGGAAGAGGATTCTGAAGAGTCTTTTTTGCTGCTACTGTTGTTAGTAACCACAATAAATATATATGTTTTTTGAAGACTGGACCTGTTTATTTCATTTTCAAATTGTTCAACTAGTCGCCTGACATTTAGAGGTGAACTATTATAATGAGGTACATTTAGTAACTCTTCATCTTCATTGTATCCATTTGCATTACCATGCGTCACATAAATAACAAGAAAGGAATTTGTATATATTGGTAGTTTGGGTGGAAGTATCTCTAACATTTCTAATAAATCATCACAAGTACCATGATTCTCATTACTTTTTGGTGGTAAATAGAGAAGCTGATAATTAAGACTTTTTAAAATAGTTTCAATATTCTTGATTATTGGCAATTTTCTATGTTTAAATATACTATCAACAACAACACCAGCATAGCAACCATCTGGAGGAGGTTGATATAATGAAGTAATCTGTCCTACGTCTATTTTGTTCTTCAACATGTTGAACTAAATTATGTTAATGAAAATGGTAAGCTATATATATATACATCATGGAAAAAAAATAAGTTATATATTTATTTTTTTATTATATTATGGTGGTTATAATTTTATAATTCATATAGTTTATACAATTTTTTTAACATTCTATTCTAAGTTTTTAAGGGAATGATGATGGTGGTCGAAATGGAACAATGATGCGAGATATATAGTGCTTTAAATTCTTCTTCTTTTTCTTCTTTTCCATCATCATCTGTTCTATTACAACATTTTAATTTTTTTTTTTGGGGGGGGGGGGGAAATGGATAAAGTTGGAGTTGGTGGTGGTGGCAGTAATTTAAGTACCTAAGGAAATGATGGTGATGGTGAAGATGGAGGGGTGTTAAAAACAACTTTTTCTGATGAACATAATGGATCTTGGATAAGGTCAGCGTCTGTTTTTGCTGTAGATGTTAATGGAGATATAAATAGTGCTTGCGATTCCTCTTCTACTGATAACTCTGAAGCCGAAATTTCTTTTCCTTTTCCTTCATCCGGTTCCATTACCACAAGTTCGGGAATGGGTATATTTGGCATTTCCAATGTTTTTTTATAAAACTTAATCAAAAGACTTTCACATTTGTCCATTTTTTTATCTTCATGTCCTGTAATAATACGGTATTTACTTTCTTCTCTTTGACTTTCTTTAAATACATGAAAAGTTTCATCCATTTTTTGGATAATTTCTTCCTTGGTTTTTAGTTTCCTATTACCTGATTTGTATTCAATCAAATATTTTTCGTCTTCCTGTTCTTCATTAATAATCATTAAATTACGATATAGAGCCTTAGGAGATTGTGATTTCCTTTTACGTGATTGTTTCTTGTTAGCTAATTCAACCACTTCAGGTTGATTAGTAATTGCTGCCATGTCCATAGCTGATGCTAAAGCTGACGTTTTAGTCTGAGTAGAATTCTTCCTAACCATTGTAAGGTTTGAGAGTCAGAGAATAAATAATATCAGAAGGAAGGGTGCTGTACTTTATATAGGAACGCGATGTAAAATTTTTTTCATAAATACTAACCCTCTTTCACTATAATGATGTCTTACAAATGGTTAATGCCCATTAGGGGATATAAAAATACATCATTAAATATCGAAAAAGCTTTTATGGGTAAAAAAGTTTCCCAGTTGGGGCAAAAACAACAATCATATTATACAATAAAACCTATAACAATTTCTTTCGAAACTTATGACGACATTGTATTAAATATTTGTAACATTAAATCAAAATCTACTAATTCTGAAAGCAACATAAATGGAAAACAAAATATTGATAATGAAAATATATCATATAAGTATATACGAATATCTAAATTAACAAACCAACTGGTTAAGACAGATCTAAAATATTTCATAGCATTTAGTCAGTCAATTTGTCCTAGTTGTTACTTTGTAAATTGTGTAATTTGTATTGATCGAAATAAATTTAAACGTTACATGAGTAATTATAAAGTTTTAACTAGAAACTTAAGTGATAGTTATCCTCGTTTTATAAAGTGCTCTCAATGTCATTTAATTTTCAAACCCCATAAAGAATTATTATCAAGTGTATTCCCAAATGCAAATTCAGTCCAGGGTCTTTCTAATGCTATTTTTCGTTATCTTAAAGTGAGAAACCGTATTTTTCGTCCAACAACAGGTGGATGGCAATGTAAAGCGTGCCAAACAAAATATGAACATTCATATGCTGAATTTAGAATTTACCTTAATCATATTTGGCAAGGAAATAGCTCATCAAAAGCAGATAATAATAACACTCATGATAAATTCCTCTTTAGAAACCCAAGAATATTATTTGAGCGACTTAAAACCCAATCACAAATTGAATTAAGAAATGATCCAAATGAACTCAATTATAGTGTGAATATAAAGTTATCGAATGGAATTCACCGGTTGATTCCACCTTTAGCCTTCCTTATGAATCATCAACGATCATTGCAGTTTTACAAAAAACTTATTTCAGATCCTAGTGTAAATATGAGTAAAGTTAAAACGAGTTATGGATCAGTATTGAGTCGAATGAAAAGTGGTAAATTTTCTTCTATACGTCAACATGGACACAATAAACGATACATTGGTTCAGCCCGCGTCATTATTACTCCCTGTAATGAACTTGAGCCAGATGAATGTATTCTTCCTATTAGTGTATGGAGACGACTAGATTGTCCACGTTATGTTCTTGCCCACCGTTATCCTACACTTGATGATAGAAATTTTACCTTGCATAGGGTGAAAGCTTTTTGGATCTATCCAGTCATGGCTATCCCTACTAGCATTGTGCATGGTAATCATGCCGATTTCGATGGCGATGCCATGCAAGTTATTCCAGTAAGTCATAATGTGGCTTCTGAAGCTGAAGCCGTTATTCTTTTTCATCCTCGTACAAATTTTGTCTTACCAGGTAGTCTACGTTTAGCTTTTGATCATGATGAAATTTTAATGTTATATTACCTATATGGTCTTAATCGAAGTGAAATTCATGGAGCTCTGTATCGTTTAGCTATAAATGAATCTTCCTCGAGAGCATATGATATATTCATTCGTCTTAGAAAGGTTTGTCATAAAATAACTAAAACTCAAAAAGTTTTTTCGATATCTTATAATGATTTACTACAGTTTATTCGTCAACCTACACCTTCCTATGTTGATTTTGTTGAAAAAATATTTCCTAGTGTAAGTAATAATAATACTATAAAGTGTATGATTCAGTCTGAATCATCTCGTTTTTCAATCGATCATTTATGGCAGATTGTCGGCAAAATAAATGAACGAGCTCATCAAAGTTTTCTTGAAGGAATGAACCGTCAAAGCTTTATTAAAATGGCCCAACTGTCACGTGATGCATCTAATAAAGACATAGCTCTATATGGATATGCTTATATAAAACTATTGTATTGTACTTGTCTACTTATTTGTGGTTATGACGGCAGAATTTATACACCACGTGGAATTCTCGCAGCTGACTGTCTGGAAGATATAGTTTAATTTGAGTGGAAGAAGAGAAAAGAAAAGAAAAGAAAAGAAAAGAGAGAGAGAGAGAGAGAGAGAGAGAGAGAGAGAGAGAGAGAGAGAGAGAGAGAGAGAGAGAGAGAGAGAGAGAGAGAGAGAGAGAGAGAGAGAGAGAGAGAGAGAGAGAGAGAGAGAGAGAGAGAGAGAGAGAGAGAGAGAGAGAGAGAGAGAGAGAGAGAGAGAGAGAGAGAGAGAGAGAGGGGGGGGGCAGGAGGAGGACTCCAATAGAAAACAGAAAATGGGATTACAACGATGATGACAGTTTCCTGTCAGGCTATATACAAGACAGCGCTCCTCCACACATTTTTCACAGTTGCTCTCCATCCACGCGACCAGGTCAGTGTTCTCATTTCCTTACCATAACAGATTTTTTTTATTTTTTGATATTCTTACAGACTGTGATATATGTCAATGTGTTTTTTACAGTGAAACTGTGGGTTTGAGTTGTTAATGTTCTGCCAATATTTTGGTGTTATTAATTATTTTTTAAATTTGTGTTTTAATCTTTTAATAGTGACGAAAATATATCTTCGTTTCCCTTAAAAAAGTCGCTTAATGCTGTAATGATAATGTGACGGTATTGTGGCAATTCTCCAAATTCTGAACTATTTAATATATCCACCGTAATGAGATGAGGTGGAATATTTTGTATATAATCATAAAAACATACAAATATACGGAAAAAAGGAGATACTAGATTTTTACAGTTTAGTGTTTTATTTTCTTTGTTCATGGTATTACCAAACTTTATATTTCTCAGGGATAAGCTATTTTTGTATATAATTAAGAGGAAAATAATATAATAGTCTAAAGCTTGTCCTCGTATGTCATAAACTGTCCAATATAAAGCATCCATAAACTTTTCATCATTCAGATATTTCTCGCTCTGTGAGGCTATGTGACAGAGCCGATCTACACTTGATTCACAGTTTATCTCCATCCACGCGACCAGGTCAGTGTTCTTATTTCCTTGCCATAAAGGATTTTTATTTTGATATTCTAATAGACTGTGATATATATCACTGTGGTTCTCAGATAAATATACAAGTGATGGTTTTATGAATGGTGAATTAATTTTATAGCAAGAATATATTAGGCGGTATAAAATAGGAATGTATAAATATTTTTTAAAAGTATTTAATAGATTTAAATCATGGAGATAAACCATGTGATATAGTGTGCCATGAATTGCTGATTCCATTGACTCGTTTGGCAATATATCTGTAAAGAGAGAATGAAATATTTCACCAATGGCATGAATCATAATGCGGAAAGTAATATTTTCATTAAAATAGATTGGGATAGTTTTGGATTTTTGAGCAACATTTATAAATTCTTTTACTGCCCATGTATTTGTATTATTTACATCTCCCAGTGTATTTAGAAAAAATGCTGAATATTCACGAAGTTTGTCAGATATAAATTTAAGAGAATTTTCTGACCACTTTTCAATTTTATTTAATAAATTATTTTCATGGAGTATTTTTTGGAATTCAGGAGACATTTTGAATTTTCCACTTTTTATTTTACCAGAAATATTTCTTTTTCTGTGTGAAGAAATAAATATACTTTGCAATTTGGGAATCAAGAGTTTAAATATACATGATATTGATAGCAATTCATGGCTTAATTTTTCTCCATTATCGCCTAATTCCCATATATTTTCAGTTTCCAGTGTATTGAGAGCGGAAAATATAAGATCTGGAATGTTAGTCATCACACCATGTCTAGGAAGAAAAATGTCAGTATCACGTATATAAAACGTCATGTTGACTTCCCTGACTAATTCTGGTGGAAGGATAGTTTCAATGGGGATCACTCGACTTACGATTTGAATAAACCAATTAGTTAATCTACGGGGATCTAGAATAAGACTATTTTCTGTTGTAGATATATCTAGAAGAACCACTGGAAGATATCCCACAATACGTGTATCTTCTTTCTTTTGTTGGTGCTCTGTAAAAGTTGATTCCAAAGAAGTTAATGATTTTAATTTTAGCTGGAATAGGTCGCTAATGTATTTACGATTGGCCCAAGTTATAATTACATCCCCTCCAGGAGTATTGAGTGCTTCTTTAATTGAAAGTGTACATGTTTTATAGACATCTTCTTCTTTATACTGAAATACGATTTGTGAACTAGGTGGAGAGGCTACAAAAACATTTGATGGTTTTTTATGCCAGTTAAAATTCATATCTATTTTTTTATGTAAAAAAAAACTTAAAATTATGTTAAAAAAAATGTTATCACTCATAATAATTTTAATAGCGTCAGGGAGTGTGGATAGCAATGAATTTGAAATTATTATCAAACCTGGTATTGTTTTTGCCCGCCATTATAAAACATTGTTAGTAGATTCACAGGAAAGATTGTTCTATAGCTTCAGCTTTACAAATTATGAAAACATTTTCAATCAACTTTTAACTCTTTTGAATAGTTGTAAGCAAAAATGTCCTTTTGATACATTTAATGGAATTTATAAACTTATTCAAATTATTAACCGACAACAAGAACTTATAAAAAAATATAAATTTGTAAAAAAATCCAATACCATAATATCAAATGATCATTTTGTATGGAAATATCCACATGAAGAAATTATTTCTGAACAAATTATTTTTTTCCAGGAAACAATTGAAATGTTAAATTCAATTAACAAAACACAATTAAATCGTAGAGAATTGTGTGTATATATCAGTTTTATACATAGTACCATAAATACAATTATATCAGACATTGAACACACAAAAATAGAATTAGATTTAATGTATTCTACAGGAATAGTCTCAAGATATATTTTCGATCGTTTACCATTTGGAAAGGGCTTAATTCAGATTCGAAATCGGAAAAATTTGATCATTAATGATTTATCAATTGATGATTTAATGCCAATTTATTATAAACTCTGCAGGGTGTCAGTATATTATACTGATAACAGGTTTATATTAGTAGTTTATTTCCCCATAGTTACCACCAATAATAATCGGCCTAATTATGGATTTTTGTATTCAGTAATACCAATTTATACAAATGTTAACGAAAAATGGAGTGTATCTTTAGAAGTTGAAGATAACAAGTACTTAATGGTATTACAAATTGAAAGTGAATATTGGTATATGGTAATGACAAAGGAAAACTTTTATGTTATTAATAGTACCTTAGTCATCATTAGTGTTCCATATTTTAATTTAAATTCACACAAATCTCACAATTGTATTAGTGCCGCTTTTAATCAATCTGATGAGGCGATTTTACAATTATGTAATTATAAATTAACACAAAAATTAAATCATATATTTATACCTATTTTACCTGGAATTTGGATTCATTCTATTAATAATATCGTAAAATTAAACATATTATGTGGTGGTAATATTAGTCATCACTTATATCAACAACATATATTATATCCAGGTGTTAGTTTATTAGAATTAAATAGGACATGTTATGACTTTTCAAATTTTTCAGAAACAACATGTGATGGAATAAGATTGTTTTATAATTACAATATGGTATTTCCACCTCTAAATAAGATACTAATAAATACACATCAATCTACTAATTTCCTGAAAAAAATCATTGAGAACAATAATAATCCCAATAGTCCAGTTCATTTGGTTGATTTATATTATTTGTCAATAATAAATCAATATTTTATAATGCTATGTATATGCTTTATATCAATAATAATTATATATATTTTTATAACCATTTGTTTATGTCATTATTGTTATAAACACTATTGTAATGCTACTACTACTACTACTACTACTACTACTACTACTACTACTACTACTACTACTACTACTACTACTACTACTACTTCTTCTACAACTCCAGTTAACACTATGACTTTAACAACTAGTAATAATACACCATCAGAATCCACCCCATTAATAATGTCAGCCTTTTCATTACCCCCCCTCTTCCCCCCTATCCTCCTCCACTCCCTCCCTCCCTTCCTCTTTCTCCGTTTCTTCCTTCTTCTTCTTCTTTTCTTCGTCTTTTTCT
>WNGS01014477.1:66715-77497 GCA_020271785.1 Procambarus virginalis
CTCCTCCAGTCCTCCAGGTCCTGCTCCGGGTCCTCCTGCCAGCACAAGGCGAGGCTGGATCGTCCTGTCCACACAGATAAAAATAACACTATACATCATGATAATACATAATAATATAATAATAATAATAATAATAATATAATAATAATAATAATAATAATAATAATAATAATAGTCATAATAACTAAGTAATATATATAATAATACATAATATAGATGAATTAAATAATAAAAGCACACTTATGTATTCGTGTAATTTATGTAAAGATTTACTAGCAAGACTTTCAGACTCTCCTGAGTAATTTGTGAAGTATGAGGATGTGGTCCGAAGGAGCGAGACTTCAATCTCAACCACAAGGCATTAGTAGCTGAGATGTAGGTGTCAGTGGCATGATACACAAATGATAATATCATTCAAGGCAATGAGGGAGACGACGTGACCTTCACCTGTCTGGTGGACGCCAACCCACCCGTCACCGGCCTCCATTGGGCACACAATGTGAGTATGTGCATGTGGGAGTGTGGGAGAGGGCCGACCTCTCCCTCATGGGGCCTCGTAGCCTTGTGAATAGCGCGCAGGACTCGTAATTCTGTGGCGCGGGTTCGATTCCCGCACGAGGCAGAAACAAATGGGCAAAGTTTCTTTCACCTGAATGCCCCTGTTACGAGCAGTAAATAGGTACCTGAGAGTTAGTCAGCTGTTACGGGCTGCTTCCTGGTGTGTGTGTGTGTGTGTGTGTGTGTGGTGTGTGTGTGTGTGTGGTGTGGAAAAAAAAGTAGTTAGCAACAGTAGATTGACAGTTGAGAGGCGGCCGAAAGAGCAAGCTCAACCCCCGCGAACACAACTAGGTGAATACAATGTGAGTGTGTGCATGTGGGAGTGTGGGAGAGGGCCGACCTCTCCCTCATGGGCCCACAATGTGAGTGTGTGCATGTGGGAGTGTGGGAGAGGGCCGACCTCTCCCTCATGGGCCCACAATGTGAGTGTGTGCATGTGGGAGGTGGGGAGAGGGCCGACCTCTCCCTCATGGGCCCACAATGTGAGTGTGTGCATGTGGGAGTGTGGGAGACGGCCGACCTCTCCTCCACATGGCGGTCAGAGCATAGACTTCACTTGGAAAAAGAAACGACATTTCCATTTTCATAGTTAATACTACGCATAACCCAACCACATGTATTTTGTGATTATGTTGCATGTCTCTCTTATATAAGTGGGAATGACTGTCTGTCATTCAAAGGTTGGAGGCCAACGCTAGAGCTTCGCTCAGCTTTGCAAGGTGAATAGTCTGGGGTATGGGACGGTCGTAGTCTGGTCTGGGCTGGTCCTATTCGTCCTATTATGTGGAAGTGGGAACCAGATGTTACCACCTCCATAAGACATCAAGGAAACTTGGCTTGACAGTATCACCATATTTCTTCATTTGAATCTATGAACATTGATTAAGAATTGTGTTTTCTGAGAGAAGAGAGAGAGAGAGAGAAGAGAGGAGAGAGAGAGAAAGAGAGAAAGAGAGAGAGAGAGAGAGAGAGAGAGATGAGAGAAGAGAGAGAGAGAGAGAGAGAGAGAGAGAGAGGAGAGAGAGAGAGAGAGCCAGAGGGAGAGCAAGAGTTCTCCCAGAATCTGCCAGGTCCCAGCACCTGACAGGTCCCAGCACCTGACAGGTCCCAGCACCTGACAGGTCCCACCACCAGGCAGATCCCAGCACCTGGCAGGTCCAAGCACCTGGCAGGTCCCAGCACCTGGCAGGTCCCAGCACCTGACAGGACCCAGCACCTGGCAGGTCCCACCACCAGGCAGATCCCAGCACCGGCAGGTCCAGCACCTGGAGGTCCCAGCACCTGACAGGTCCCAGCACCTGACAGGTCCCCACCACCAGGCAGATCCCAGCACCTGGCAGGTCCCACCACCAGGCAGATCCCAGCACCTGCAGGTCCCACCACCAGGCAGGTCCAGCACCGGCAGGTCCCAGCACCTGGCAGGTCCCACCACCAGGCAGATCCCAGCACCTGGCAGGTCCCAGCACCTGGCAGGTCCCACCACCAGGCAGATCCCAGCACCTGGCAGGTCCCAGCACCTGGCAGGTCCCACCACCAGGCAGATCCCAGCACCTGGCAGGTCCCACCACCAGGCAGATCCCAGCACTGGCAGTCCACCACCAGGCAGGTCCCAGCACCTGGCAGGTCCCAGCACCTGGCAGGTCCCACCACCAGGCAGATCCCAGCACCTGGCAGGTCCCAGCACCTGGCAGGTCCCAGCACCTGGCAGGTCCCAGCACCTGGCAGGTCCCAGCACCTGGCAGGTCCCACCACCAGGCAGATCCCAGCACCTGGCAGGTCCCAGCACTGGCAGGACCCAGCACCTGGCAGGTTCCAGCACCTGACAGGTCCCAGCACCTGACAGGTCCCAGCACCTGGCAGATCCAGCACCTGACAGGTCCCAGCACTGGAGGTCCCAGCACCTGGCAGGTCCCAGCACCTGGCAGGTCCCAGCACCTGACAGGTCCCAGCACCTGGCAGGTCCCACCACCAGGCAGATCCCAGCACCTGGCAGGTCAAGCACCTGGCAGGACCCAGCACCTGGCAGGTCCCAGCACCTGGCAGGTCCCAGCACCTGGCAGATCCCAGCACCTGGCAGGTCCAAGCACCTGGCAGGTCCCACCACCAGGCAGATCCCAGCACCTGGCAGGTCCAAGCACCTGGCAGGACCCAGCACCTGGCAGGTTCCAGCACCTGACAGGTCCCATCCACCTGGCAGGTCCCAGCACCTGGCAGGTCCCAGCACCTGGCAGGTCCCATCACCTGGCAGGTCCCAGCACCTGGAGGTCCCCAAGCACCTGGCAGGTCCCAGCACCTGGCAGGTCCCAGCACCTGGCAGGTCCCAGCACCTGGCAGGTTCCAGCACCTCTCAGGTCCCAGAACCTGGCAGGTCCAGCACCTGGCAGGTCCCAGCAAGAGGCAGGTCCCAGCACCTGGCAGGTCACAGCACTGGTAGGTCCCAGCAAGAGGCAGGTCCCCGCACCTGGCAGGTCCCAGCACCTGGTAGGGCCCAGCAAGAGGCAGGTCCCAGAACCTGGCAGGTCCCAGCACCTGGCAGGTCCCAGCAGAGGCAGGTCCCAGCACCTGGCAGGTCCCAGCAAGAGGCAGGTCCCAGCACCTGGCAGGTCCCAGCACCTGGTAGTCCTAGCACCTGACAGGTCCCAGCATCTGGCAGGTCCCAGCACCTCTCAGGTCCCAGAACCTGGCAGGTCCCAGCACCTCTCAGGTCCCAGCACCTGGCAGGTCCCAGCACCTGGCAGGTCCCAGCACCTGGTAGGTCCCAGCACCTCTCAGGTCCCAGCACCTGGCAGGTCCAAGCACTGCAGGTCCCAGCACCTGGCAGGTCCCAGCACCTGGCAGGTCCCAGCACCTGGTAGGTCCCAGCACTGGTAGGTCCAGCACCTGGCAGGTCCCAGCACCTGGCAAGTCCCAGCACCTGGCAGGTCCCAGCACCTGGCAGGTCCCATCACCTGGCAGGTCCAGCACCTGACAGGTCCACCACCTGGCAGGTCCCAGCACCTGACAGGTCCCAGCACCTGACAGGTCCCACCACCTGGCAGGTCCCACCACCAGGCAGATCCCAGCACCTGGCAGGTCCCAGCACCTGGCAGGTCCCAGCACCTGGCAGGTCCCACCACCTGGCAGGTCCCACCACCTGGCAGGTCCCAGCACCTCTCAGGTCCCAGCACCTGGCAGGTCCCAGCACCTGGCAGGTCCCACCACCTGGCAGGTCCCAGCACCTCTCAGGTCCCAGCACCTGGCAGGTCCCAGCACCTGACAGGTCCCACCACCTGGCAGGTCCCAGCACCTGACAGGTCCCAGCACCTGGCAGGTCCCAGCACCTGGCAGGTCCCACCACCAGGCAGATCCCAGCACCTGGCAGGTCCAAGCACCTGGCAGGACCCAGCACCTGGCAGGTTCCCAGCACCTGACAGGACCCAGCACCTGGCAGGTCCCAGCACCTGGCAGGTCCCAGCACCTGGCAGGTCCCATCACCTGGCAGGTCCCAGCACCTGGCAGGTCCCAGCACCTGGCAGGTCCCAGCACCTGGCAGGTCCCAGCACCTGGCAGGTCCCAGCACCTGGCAGGTCCCAGCACCTGCAGGTCCCATCACCTGGCAGGTCCCAGCACCTGGCAGGTCCCAGCACCTGGCAGGTCCCATCACCTGGCAGGTCCCAGCACCTGGCAGGTCCCAGCACCTGGTAGGTCCCATCACCTGGCAGGTCCCAGCACCTCTCAGGTCCCAGCACCTGGCAGGTCCCAGCAAGAGGCAGGTCCCAGCACCTGACAGGTCCAGCACCTCTCAGGTTCCAGAACCTGGCAGGTCCCAGCACCTGGCAGGTCCCAGCACCTGGCAGGTCCCAGCACCTGACAGGTCCCAGCATCTGGCAGGTCCCAGCACCTCTCAGGTCCCAGCACCTGGCAGGTCCCAGCACCTGGCAGGTCCGAGCACCTGGTAGGTCCCAGCACCTGGCAGGTCCGAGCACCTGGCAGGTCCCAGCACCTGGCAGGTCCGAGCACCTGGCAGGTCCCAGCACCTGGCAGGTCCCAGCACCTGGCAGGTCCCAGCACCTGGCAGGTCCCAGCACCTGGCAGGTCCCAGCACCTGGCAGGTCCCAGCACCTGGCAGGTCCCAGCACCTGGCAGGTCCCAGCACCTGGCAGGTCCCAGCACCTGGCAGGTCCCAGCACCTGGCAGGTCCCAGCACCTGGCAGGTTCCAGCACCTGGCAGGTCCCAGCACCTGGCAGGTCCCAAGCACCTGGCAGGTCCCAGCACCTGGCAGGTCCCAGCACCTGGCAGGTCCCAGCACCTGGCAGGTCCCAGCACCTGGCAGGTCCCAGCACCTGGCAGGTCCCAGCACCTGGCAGGTCCCAGCACCTGGCAGGTCCCAGCACCTGGCAGGTCCCAGCACCTGGCAGGTCCCAGCACCTGGCAGGTCCCAGCACCTGGCAGGTCCCAGCACCTGGCAGGTCCCAGCACCTGGCAGGTCCCAGCACCTGGCAGGTCCCAGCACCTGCCTGGCAGGTCCCAGCACCTGGCAGGTCCCAGCACCTGGCAGGTCCCAGCACCTGGCAGGTCCCAGCACCTGGCAGGTCCCAGCACCTGGCAGGTCCCAGCACCTGGAAGGTCCCAGCACCTGGTAGGTCCCAGCACCTGGCAGGTCCGAGCACCTGGCAGGTCCCAGCACCTGGCAGGTCCCAGCACCTGGCAGGTCCCAGCACCTGGCAGGTCCCAGCACCTGGCAGGTCCCAGCAGGCTACAGGCGATGAAGTACTTGTTGTTAACGAGCGATAATTATTAAGTGTAACAGCTGCAACTGTGTCGTTGCTCTCGCTCCTTCCACGACTTCCCACACCTGACACCACACCTGACACCACACATGACACCACACCCGACACCACACCGACACCTCACCTGACACCACACCTGACACAACACCTGACACCACACCCGGCACCACACCCGACACCACACCTTACACCACACCTGACACCACACCTGACACCACACCTGACACTACACCTGACACCACACCTGACACCACACCTAACACTACACATGAAACCACACCTGACACCACACGTGACACTACAACTGACACCACACCTGACACCACACCAGACACTTCACCTGACACCACACCTGACACCACACCAGACACTACACCTGACACCACACCTAAAACCACACTTGACACCACACCTGATACCACACTGGACACCAAACCTGACACCACACCTGACACCAAACCTGACCCCACACCTGACACTACACCTGACACCACACCTGACCCCACACCTGACCCCACACCTGACACACACCCCACACCTGACACCACACCCGCCACCACACCTGACACCACACCTGACACCACACCTGACACCACACCTGACACCACACCTGACACCACACCTGACACCACACCTAACACATGAAACCACACCTGACACCTCACCTGACACCTCACCTGACACCACACCCGGCACCACACCCGACACCACACCTTACACCACAGCTGACACCACACCTGACACCACACCTGACACTACACCTGACACCACACCTGACACCACACCTAACACTACACATGACACCACACCTGACACCACACCAGACACTACACCTGACACCACACCTAACACCACACTGGACATCAAACCTGACCCCAAACCTGACACCACACCTGACACGAAACCTGACCCCACACCTGACACTACACCTGACACCACACCTGACCCCACACCTGACACCACACCTGAAACCACACCTGACACCACACCCGACACCACACCTGACTCCACACCTGACACCACACCTGACTCCACACCTGACACCACACCCGACACCACACCTGACGCCAAACCTGACACCACACCTGACACCACACCAGACACCACACCTGACACCACACCAGACACCACACCTGACACCACACCTGACACCACACCTGACATCACACCTGATCCACACCTGACACCACACCCGACACCACACCTGACACCACACCTGACACCATACCTGACACCACACCTGGCACCTCACCTGACACTGTCTTGCAGAGAAATATATATTAACCAGTGGTACACTGGGGAGTCAGGCACCACAGTGGTACACCGCGGCGTCAGGCACCACAGTGGTACACCGAGGCGTCATGCACCACAGTGGTACACTGAGGCGTCAGGTGCCACAGTGGTACACCGAGGCGTCAGGCACCACAGTGGTACACCGAGGCGTCAGGCACCACAGTGGTACACCGAGGCGTCAGGCACCACAGTGGTACACTGAGGCGTCAGGTGCCACAGTGGTACACCGAGGCGTCAGGTGCCACAGTGGTACACCGAGGCGTCAGGCACCACAGTGGTACACCGAGGCGTCAGGCACCACAGTGGTACACCGAGGCGTCAGGCACCACAGTGGTACACCGTGGCGTCAGGTGCCACAGTGGTACACTGGGGCGTCAGGCACCACAGTGGTACACTGGGGAGTCAGGCACCACAGTGGTACACCGAGGCGTCAGGCACCACAGTGGTACACCGAGGCGTCAGGTGCCACAGTGGTACACCGAGGCGTCAGGTGCCACAATGGTACACCGAGGCGTCAGGCACCACAGTGGTACACTGGGGCGTCAGGCACCACAGTGGTACACTGGGGCGTCAGGCACCACAGTGCTACACTGGGGCGTCAGGCACCACAGTGGTACACTGGGGCGTCAGGCACCACAGTGGTACACTGGGGCGTCAAGCACCACAGTGGTACACTGGGGCGTCAGGCACCACAGTGGTACACTGGGGCGTCAGGCACCACAGTGGTACACTGGGGCGTCAGGCACCACATTGGTACACGGAGGCGTCAGGCACCACAGTGGTACACTGGGGCGTAAGGCGGCAAATTGGTACACTGGGGCGTCAGGCGCCACAATTTTACACCGGGGCGTCAGGCACCACAGTGGAACACCGGGGCGTCAGGCACCACAGTCGTACACCAGGGCATCTGGCACCACAGTGGTACACTGGGGCGTCAGGCACCACAATGGTACACCGAGGAGTCAGGCACCACAGTGGTACACCGAGGTGTCAGGAACCACAGTGGTACACCGAGGTGTCAGGCACCACAGTGGTACACTGGGGCGTCAGGCACCACAGTGGTACACCAGGGCGTCAGGCACCACAGTGGTAGACCGAGGCGTCAGGCACTACAGTGGTACACCGGGGCGTTAGGCGCCACAGTGGTACACTGAGGCGTCAGGCACCACAGTGGTACACTGAGGCGTCAGGCGCCACAATGGTACACCGGGGCGTCAGGCACCACAGTGGTACACTGGGGCGTAAGGCGCCAAAGTGGTACACTGGGGCGTCAGGCGCCACAATTTTACACCGGGGAGTCAGGCACCATAGAGGTACACCAGGCATCAGGCACCACAGTGGTACACTGAGGTGTCAGGCACCACAGTGGTACACTGAGGCGTCAGGCACAACAGTGGTACACTGGGGCGTCAGGCGCCACAATTTTACACCGGGGCGTCAGGCACCACAGTGGTACACTGGGGCGTAAGGCGCCAAAGTGGTACACTGGGGCGTCAGGCGCCACAATTTACACCGGGGAGTCAGGCACCACAGTGGTACACCAGGCATCAGGCACCACAGTGGTACACCGAGGTGTCAGGCACCACAGTGGTACACTGGGGCGTAAGGCGCTAAAGTGGTACACTGGGGCGTCAGGCGCCACAATTTACACCGGGGCGTCAGGAACAACAGTGGTACACTGGGGCGTCAGGCGCCACAGTGGTACACTGGGGCGTCAGGCACCACAGTGGTACACTGGGGCGTAAGGCGCCACAGTGGTACACTGGGGCGTCATGCACCACAGTGGTACACTGGGGCGTCAGGCACCACAGTGGTACACTGGGGCGTCAGGCACCACAGTGGTACACTGGGGCGTCAGGCACCACAGTGGTACACTGGGGCGTCATGCACCACAGTGGTACACTGGGGCGTCAGGCACCACAGTGGTACACTGAAGCATCAGGCAACACAGTGGTGCACCGGGGCGTCAGGCACCACAGTGGTACGCTGAGGCATCAGGCACCACAGTGGTACACCGGGGCGTCAGGCACCACAGTGGTACACCGGGGCGTAAGGCACCACAGTGGAACACTGAGGCGTCAGGCACCACAGTGGTACACCGGGGCGTCAGGCACCACAGTGGTACACCGGGGCGTCAGGCACCACAGTGGTACACTGAGGCATCAGGCACCACAGTGGTACACAGGGGTGTCAGTCACCACAGTGGTACACTTAGGCGTCAGGCACCACAATGGTACACTGGGGAGTCAGGCACCATAGTGGTACACTGAGGCTTCAGGCACCACAGTGGTACACTGGGGCGTAAGGCGCCAAAGTGGTACACTGGGGCGTCAGGCGCCACAATTTTACACAGGGGCGTCAGGCACCACAGTGGTACACTGGGGCGTAAGGCGGCAAATTGGTACATTGGGGCGTCAGGCGCCACAATTTTACACCGGGGAGTCAGGCACCACAGTGGTACACCGGGGTATCAGGCACAACAGTGGTACACTGAGGTGTCAGGCGCCACAGTGGTACACTGGGGCGTCAGGTACCACAGTGGTACACTGGGGTGTCAAGCACCACAGTGGTACACTGGGGCGTCAGGCACCACAGTGGTACACTGGTGCGTAAGGCACCACAGTGGTAAACTGGAGCTTCAGGCGCCACAGTGGTACACCGAAGCGTCAGCCACCACACTGGTACACTGGGGCGTCAGGCGCCACAGTGGTACACCTGGGTGTCAGGCACCACAGTGTTACACCGGGGCGTCAGACACCACAGTGGTACACTGGGGCGTCAGACACCACAGTGGTACACCGGGGCGTCAAACGCCACAGTGGTACAATGGGGCGTCAGGCACCACAGTGGTACACCGGGGCGTCATGCACCACAGTGGTACAGTGAGGCGTCAGGTGCCACAGTGGTACACCGAGGCGTCAGGCACCACAGTGGTACACCGAGGCGTCAGGCACCACAGTGGTACACCGAGGCGTCAGGCACCACAGTGGTACACTGAGGCGTCAGGTGCCACAGTGGTACACCGAGGCGTCAGGTGCCACAGTGGTACACCGAGGCGTCAGGCACCACAGTGGTACACCGAGGCGTCAGGCACCACAGTGGTACACCGAAGCGTCAGGTGCCACAGTGGTACACTGGGGCGTCAGGCACCACAGTGGTACACTGGGGAGTCAGGCACCACAGTGGTACACCGAGGCGTCAGGCACCACAGTGGTACACCGAGGCGTCAGGTGCCACAGTGGTACACCGAGGCGTCAGGTGCCACAATGGTACACCGAGGCGTCAGGCACCACAGTGGTACACTGGGGCGTCAGGCACCACAGTGGTACACTGGGGCGTCAAGCACCACAGTGGTACACTGGGGCGTCAGGCACCACAGTGGTACACTGGGGCGTCAGGCACCACATTCGTACACGGAGGCGTCAGGCACCACAGTGGTACACTGGGGCGTAAGGCGGCAAATTGGTACACTGGGGCGTCAGGCACCACAGTGGAACACCGGGGCGTCAGGCACCACAGTGGAACACCGGGGCGTCAGGCACCACAGTCGTACACTAGGGCATCTGGCACCGCAGTGGTACACTGGGGCGTCAGGCACCACAATGGTACACCGAGGAGTCAGGCACCACAGTGGTACACCGAGGTGTCAGGAACCACAGTGGTACACCGAGGTGTCAGGCACCACAGTGGTACACTGGGGCGTTAGGCACCACAGTGGTACACGAGGGCGTCAGGCACCACAGTGGTAGACCGAGGCGTCAGGCACTACAGTGGTACACCGGGGCGTTAGGCGCCACAGTGGTACACTGAGGCGTCAGGCACCACAGTGGTACACTGAGGCGTCAGGCGCCACAATGGTACACCGGGGCGTCAGGCACCACAGTGGTACACAGGGCGTAAGGCGCCAAAGTGGTACACTGGGGCGTCAGGCGCCACAATTTTACACCGGGAGTCAGGCACCACAGTGGTACACTGAGGTGTCAGGCACCACAGTGGTACACTGAGGCGTCAGGCACCACAGTGGTACACTGGGCGTCAGGCACACACAGTGGTACACCGAGGTGTCAGGCACCACAGTGGTACACTGGGGCGTCAGGCACCACAGTGGTACACTGGGGCGTCAGGCGCCACACTTTTACACCGGGGCGTCAGGAACAACAG
>WNGS01014477.1:83317-102577 GCA_020271785.1 Procambarus virginalis
GTCGGGCCTGTGCAGGAAGCGGGCCTGGGCTCTCCGTAACAAGAGATTACTTCCCGTACAGAGATTACTTTCCGTACAGAGATTACTTCCCGTAACAAGATATTACTTCCCGTACAGACATTTACTTCCGTAACAAGAGATTACTTCCCGTAACTGGGCGAGGTGAAGGTCGGGGACGTCTGCTCTGTCGGGCCAGCTGTCCTGAACCGAACTCGGACCGGCGTATCTCCGTCCCTTCCGTGGAATGCGCTAGGCTGAGTGGGCGTGTTCTCGAGCGGCGCGGCGTGCCCGATAATTACCAATTATCACAATACCATCCCGTTATCATTACGACATGAGGCGACTTTTTTTTTAAGTAGAACGAAAGTTATAAAAGATTAGTTAGTTAAACCCCAAAATATATTCCGTTAGTTGTTTATAAATCAAGAGATATATACTTTTTGATTTCATTTTTAATAACTCCTTTACTCTAAAATATTTCAGATTAAGAAAAATATACTTTAGTTACGTGAATAATTAAATTTCGACATATTGGACAGTTTCTGAGTTGTAAAAGACAAAATTCACAGACACAAAAATGTTGGCAGGGTAAAATGAGAACACAACGTTCTTTATCTTGGCAGATATTACAGCGTGTACTCATTAACTTATTATCATGTTGACAATCGGGTGATACTGTGGGTTGTTGACATCCTAAATTCTCTATTGTAAAACTCCATATCTGATCACATTTGGGATCAGATATACGATAAGTAGTTGTATTAGGCTCATTATAAGTCCTGGTTAATGTTAATGTGTCATTATTCATTGAGGTTAAAAATATATTTTCAACCTCATCTTTTTTGGGGGAGTATTTTCTTCTATGATTTTAACCCTCTTAAATTTTCTTTGTTTATAATATAAATATTTTGATAAAATATTTATAGCCTCATCATATGATTTAAATGGTAGTCCAGATATTATTACTCTGTCTTTAAATACTTTTTTAAGAATATCGCGTTTGTAACTTTTAGATAAAGCTACTAAAATATCTAATTTGTTCATCATTTCCATAATTTTTTCATTAGAAAATATTTTGGGGGGATATTTAGTGATTGTTGATAAACGTATATTTTTAATAAAATCAGGCCCTTTCATGATCAATATATAATAACATTGTGTTGACCAACGCCCATGTTCTATCCATGGATCATCACCTTCTTTCCAATTTCTAAAATGCATATTACAATAGAAACAGATCACTTCATCTCCACGAGGTGGATTTTTATAAAAAAACCCAGCTTCGGCTAACTCTTTTGGGTTGGGATGTTTTATTGAAAGTGGCCAGGAGTCTTTGAAACTAGACAAGCGAACTCTAACCTGACTATATTTTTCATGTTGTGGAGTTTTATGTAAGAATATCCCCTTGGGTAATTTTTTATTTTCATCTAATTCAGATTTCAAAGTATTATTATACTTAATATACTTGGGTTCTATGAGATAAGATGAAAATTCAATAGGAATATTACCTACTGGTTCGCCCCTCAAAAATGGACATTTGGGGCTTATTTTTCTATGAAATTCACTGAGTTTAATATTGTTGTTATTAAAAATGAATATTATATCTTCACTGAAATCATCGTCGTCATTTAAAATATCATCCCAAGAATTTACATAGACATAACAAAATGCACAAGCGCATTCTATTCCTTTTTTCAGATAGAAGAAGCCATTAGTTACCAACTCTTCGGGTTTCGGGTTACTTACAGGCCAGTTAATAAATGTTTCTAATCGCTCTTGTTCGTATTTTAAATCATTGTCTATACACAACATCTTTTATACTGATTAAACCTTGTGTATTTTCTTCTATATATCAACATAAAAAAAATATTATTATTTTTTTTACTGAATAGTTAAAGTAGCTTTTATTTCATTACTAGTAGTTAAAAAATTTATTTTTAATTTGGTTGATTCTTTATTTTTTCTTAGTAAACCTACCTCCACATATGAATTTATATTAAATATATTTATAGGCAGAGGTTTATTATTATTATTATTACTATTATTATTATTATCATTATTATCTCTTATATATATATTTGCTTGATTTACATTAGCTTCACTACATAATTTTTGAACTAAAATACTCACACAAGCCATAATATTTTTCATATCTTGATTAAAAGGTGAGGAATATGATGATGGGGGGAAAATATAAAAAAATTATTTGTTATATCAATTAAATCTGGAATAGTTTGCCCAGATATATACTGCATATTAATATTTTTTTATATACTATTAATGAAACTTGGTTCAACTAGAACAGTGTACACTGATCCACAAGAATATATATGACACAGCATTTTTTACAAGTATTATACCTATTTGGAACAAACAAACAAAACATTGGTGACTCTAAAGGGGTAATCTGTGATAACAGAAACTGAATGTTATAATGTAGCCACTACTGAAACGTGAAAAACCTGTATAATCACCATCTTAAATAATCATAAATTTTATTCAACCTTTATTCCCATTTTCTTCAGAACAGAAATTAGTATCTCCCTGTTTCTAAAGATTTGCTGAAAATGTAACACTTTTTGTTGAAGAACATGGTTTTCTTGGATCAGATTATTCATATCCAACAATAGTTGTTCTGGGGTTAACGTATTGGCAAGTAATTGATGAACCTGTTGGTGGGTCAAAATTGCAATACGGGGTCGTTTACTTGCAAGGATTTCCTCCATTGTTGTTTTTGGTTGGCTACAACAACAACTCCCTGTGATACTTCTTCCAGCATTTTCTTCATTGGGGTCTTGGGGACAAGGACGCTTTCGGGAAGTTATTCCGACATTTTCTGCACTGGGTTCATGGGAAGTTGTTGCAACAACAGTCGGACCTATTGTGGAAGATACTCCAGTGTAATTTACTCCAATACTGCTTCCTTGGGAAATAATGGTAGGTCTATGTGTTTTAAGTTTAGCGGGTCTTGCACTTCTACTGATATTTTCTGCACTGGGTTCATGGGAAGTTGTTGCAACAACAGTCTGACCTACTGTAGAAGATGATGGAGTTGTTGCTGTTCCAGTTGAATTTATTCCAATTTTGCTTCTTTCAGATAATTGTTGTTGTATTCTGGGTCCTACTAATTCAGGAGGCAATGGGTTCACTCGAACTCTCGCAGCTGAAGTGGATATTCTGCTTAAGTCAAAAATGACTCCTCTGTTATAGGCACTGCCTGAGACACGTACTAAAGACCTTTCAATTTTGTAATTCAAGAAATATAGTGCAACCATTATGAAAACCACTGTATACTCGCGTATTTTATATGATCAATTGTTATCCACTTCCCTAGAAAGGAACTTCCAACCAAAAAAAAAAATGTAAAATAAAGCTGTGTAATTTTTTTTTCTGCTCTACGGTTTGATGGTTGACCAGTTGACAGACATGTTGGTTGGGTGGTTGTTGTCCAGTTGATGGACAGGATAGTTGGGTGGTTGACCAGTTGACATTGGTTGGGTTGACCAGATGATGGACAGGTTGGTTGGGTGGTTGTTGACCAGTTGATGGACAGGTTGGTTGGAGGGTTGTTGACTAGTTGTTTGACAGGTTGGTTGGGTTGTTGTTGACCAGTTGATGGACAGGTTTGTGGGTTGTTGTTGACCAGTTGATGAACAGGTTTGTTGGGTGGTTTTTGACTAGTGGATTGACAGGTTTGTTGGGTGGAATTGACTCAGTTGACAGATAGGTTCGTTGGGTGGTTGACCAATTGATGGACAGGTTTATTGGTTGGTTGACCAGTTGATGGACTGATTGGTTGACAAGTTTGTTTGATGGTTGTTTGCTTCTTCAGTTCCGCTGGAGATAAAGTAGTACTGCAACTACCACTGCTTAATTGTTCAATGATGCGGAGCCTGGCCCGAAGTTGTGGGCCTCTTAGCAGGAGTTGAGTAAGACTGACTGCAGTGTTTCCGTCGCCACTTACCATCACTCACTGAATTCTTTTACCCTTCTAGCTCCTCCCCCATCCCCCAACTCATATGCGATGGTGGCTGGTAACTGGCTGGGTCAAGGAAAATATAAAAAGAATTCACATCCTGTCACTCCTCAGTCTTGTGGATTCCGATACACTAGAAGGTAAGTCCCACCATATATATATATATATATATATATATATATATATATATATATATATATATATCCTAGGATAATATTATTACATAGTATACTTCTACTTATAATTTATATAATACCCATGTAAATAATTATTGCAGGACAAACATCTGAATAAATGAGTCAACTAAGTCTGATGATGATGAAGACAATGGTCGTCGGATTGGTGATCGGAATGGTCGGGACAATTTGGGTAATAATGGCAATGAACCAGGGACTTCATGATGAAGAGCACCAGTTTATGGTTTATGCAGATTTTATTTGCTTTAGTTTTGACAATAGAACTGGTGGATTATATACTGACCAACCAGGCCAAGTACTAATTGAAATAAAAATAAGGGATTCAAATCAACGGGATCTATTATATCAAGCAAGCCGTTTATTTATGATTGAATATACAAGTGATTTAAAAAATGTTATATATAAATGTCCCCAAAAAATGTCACCTTATATAGCAACACATAATTCAAAAATTATTCTAACACCTATTAAACCACAAATAGATGAATTCAATTCAAGCCTAGCTTGTTTGGATCTCTCTTATTGTAAACAAATATCAATTAATAAATATTTGGACAAATATTTTTGGAAACAGGAAAAATATGATGTAATGAGGGATAACAAAATCCATACAGTGGTTCGAGGAAGTTTAAATGGAACACTATACATATTAAGGACTCCCTTGAATAAAAAAGATATAAAAGAGCCTTAATTATTACAAAAAATGTACAAATATCTTGTGTGTTTAAATATCACATCGTGTAGTTGATATCTTTTTCTTTGTAAAGGCTACTTTTTCATTAATCAGTTTATGTAGCCTATGTGATTTCTCAATAAATTCAGCCTTATCATATTCAGCTGTATCTTTAGTCAATAAAATCTTCCACAATGAGGATTATGAGTTTTGTTTTAGAAAATAGTTGTGAATAGAAGTAGAGAATGTCAGTTGTGAGTAGAAAAGACACAAATAATGAGTCATCAATGAAAGTAAGAGATACACTTACTGTAAAAAAGTAGTAGTAGTATTTGTTTAAGTTAATATTTGGGGGTGTGGAACAGATTAAATCTATTTATATTATTTGTTATGGGAAATTCGTTTCGACCTACGAATCTTACCCCAACCATAACAATTTCTCCAACAAATGACTTCTTCTTACCTCACTATGATAAGGAACCCTGCAAAATAAATTAAGACACAGTCGAGCATCACTTTTGTAGCATCGAGCTCAGGTTGTGTAATCCTCTGATGCTAAGAAGACAATAAAACTCAAATTTTTAAATTACCAACATTAAACATTAATACTGTTTTTAGAGAAATACAAAAAATGGAAGAGCAGCAGCAACAGCAGTGTCTTTTCAATTATAAACTGTTTTTTGATAATAAAAGGAACGTAAAATTCCCAGCGATTTTATGTTTACCAACATTTATATTATATACATTTTCAATAATCTTAGATTACTACATTCAAGCTCTAAACCCTTCTTATCAAACCAACTCAACTATTCAGTCCGCCAATAATACCCTAATTTCATCATTTTTATATACACTTCAAACAGTCATCAATATGGTTCTTTATGTTGATGATGAAGATGGCGACAATGACAGAGATAATAATGGTATCCAACTAAAAAGTCCCAAGGAACTTCATAATATTTTCTTATTCGAGGCCCAGTCTATTATTACCAGTAACATTAAGAATAATAATAAATATAAAATTAAGCCTTCATTCTTTGCTTTAGAAACCTATATAACAAATGATATCAGTCGCTTAAAATATTTACAACAACTTTTTCAGACAAACTTTCACATTAATGGAGTTTCAAATTTGGCAGATCTTCTAAATAAACTAGAAGCTGATGGGGCAGTACCTCTTGTTGAAGGCGAATTATCTTTCATTTCAACAGCCACATCTAAATTTCCACCCAGTTCATTGCATTATACGACAGCTACCACAAAAACATATCCTTTGCCTCAGCGTATGGGTACAAAATTTTGGGGCCCATTTTATTGGCGAATATTCCACACACTGGCCAAATATAGCCAGAAAGATGATCGGTTTAGAAAAGATTCCAATATAGCATATGTTATAAATAGCTATCCTAGCCTGTTGCCCATTATTGTTCCATGTCCACAATGTCGACAACATTATTACATTAATATTCGTCCCAGTAAACTGTCTGATAATTTATGCCAGTTGGAAAATTCAACTCCCAAAGATATATATTCTCATATTCATAACAGTGTTACAGAGAATTTAATTCCCCTAAAATAATTGATACAATAGATCTTAGGTCAGCATTCATTAGGAGTATTTTGTCGAAACAAGATGTGGTTGATGTATCTGTTCTAACATACATTACATTAGTATTAGCTTTTGTATAAAAAGATACAAAGGAAGAGGATTCTGAAGAGTCTTTTTTGCTGCTACTGTTGTCAGTAACCACAATAAATATATATGTTTTTTGAAGACTGGACCTGTTTATTTCATTTTCAAATTGTTCAACTAGTCGCCTGACATTTAGAGGTGAACTATTATAATGAGGTACATTTAGTAACTCTTCATCTTCATTGTATCCATTTGCATTACCATGCGTCACATAAATAACAAGAAAGGAATTTGTATATATTGGTAGTTTGGGTGGAAGTATCTCTAACATTTCTAATAAATCATCACAAGTGCCATGATTCTCATTACTTTTTGGTGGTAAATAGAGAAGCTGATAATTAAGACTTTTTAAAATAGTTTCAATATTCTTGATTATTGGCAGTTTTCTATGTTTAAATATACTATCAACAACAACACCAGCATAGCAACCATCTGGAGGAGGTTGATATAATGAAGTAATCTGTCCTACGTCTATTTTGTTCTTCAACATGTTGAACTAAATTATGTTAATGAAAATGGTAAGCTATATATATATACATCATGGAAAAAAAATAAGTTATATATTTATTTTTTATTATATTATGGTGGTTATAATTTTATAATTCATATAGTTTATACAATTTTTTTAACATTCTATTCTAAGTTTTTAAGGGAATGATGATGGTGGTCGAAATGGAACAATGATGCGAGATATATAGTGCTTTAAATTCTTCTTCTTTTTCTTCTTTTCCATCATCATCTGTTCTATTACAACATTTTAATTTTTTTTTTTGGGGGGGGGAGGGGAAATGGATAAAGTTGGAGTTGGTGGTGGTGGCAGTAATTTAAGTACCTAAGGAAATGATGGTGATGGTGAAGATGGAGGGGTGTTAAAAACAACTTTTTCTGATGAACATAATGGATCTTGGATAAGGTCAGCGTCTGTTTTTGCTGTAGATGTTAATGGAGATATAAATAGTGCTTGCGATTCCTCTTCTACTGATAACTCTGAAGCCGAAATTTCTTTTCCTTTTCCTTCATCCGGTTCCATTACCACAAGTTCGGGAATGGGTATATTTGGCATTTCCAATGTTTTTTTATAAAACTTAATCAAAAGACTTTCACATTTGTCCATTTTTTTATCTTCATGTCCTGTAATAATACGGTATTTACTTTCTTCTCTTTGACTTTCTTTAAATACATGAAAAGTTTCATCCATTTTTTGGATAATTTCTTCCTTGGTTTTTAGTTTCCTATTACCTGATTTGTATTCAATCAAATATTTTTCGTCTTCCTGTTCTTCATTAATAATCATTAAATTACGATATAGAGCCTTAGGAGATTGTGATTTCCTTTTACGTGATTGTTTCTTGTTAGTAATTCAACCACTTCAGGTTGATTAGTAATTGCTGCTATGTCCATAGCTGATGCTAAAGCTGACGTTTTAGTCTGAGTAGAATTCTTCCTAACCATTGTAAGGTTTGGGAGTCAGAGAATAAATAATATCAGAAGGAAGGGTGCTGTACTTTATATAGGAACGCGATGTAATATTTTTCATAAATACTAACCCTCTTTCACTATAATGACGTCTTACAAATGGTTAATGCCCATTAGGGGATATAAAAATACATCATTAAATATCGAAAAAGCTTTTATGGGTAAAAAAGTTTCCCAGTTGGGGCAAAAACAACAATCATATTATACAATAAAACCTATAACAATTTCTTTCGAAACTTATGACGACATTGTATTAAATATTTGTAACATTAAATCAAATCTACTAATTCTGAAAGCAACATAAATGGAAAACAAAATATTGATAATGAAAATATATCATATAAGTATATACGAATATCTAAATTAACAAACCAACTGGTTAAGACAGATCTAAAATATTTCATAGCATTTAGTCAGTCAATTTGTCCTAGTTGTTACTTTGTAAATTGTGTAATTTGTATTGATCGAAATAAATTTAAACGTTACATGAGTAATTGTGCTCTCAATGTCATTTAATTTTCAAACCCCATAAAGAATTATTATCAAGTGTATTCCCAAATGCAAATTCAGTCCAGGGTCTTTCTAATGCTATTTTTCGATGTCTTAAAGTGAGAAACCGTATTTTTCGTCCAACAACAGGTGGATGGCAATGTAAAGCGTGCCAAACAAAATATGAACATTCATATGCTGAATTTAGAATTTACCTTAATCATATTTGGCAAGGAAATAGCTCATCAAAAGCAGATAATAATAACACTCATGATAAATTCCTCTTTAGAAACCCAAGAATATTATTTGAGCGACTTAAAACCCAATCACAAATTGAATTAAGAAATGATCCTAATGAACTCAATTATAGTGTGAATATAAGTTATCGAATGGAATTCACCGGTTGATTCCACCTTTAGCCTTCCTTATGNAAAACCTATAACAATTTCTTTCTTTCGAAACTTATGACGACATTGTATTAAATATTTGTAACATTAAATCAAATCTACTAATTCTCGAAAGCAACATACTGGAAACAAAATATTGATAATGAAATATCATATAAGTATATACGAATATCTAAATTAACAAACCAACTGGTTAAGACGATCTAAAATTTTCATAGCATTTAGTCAGTCAATTTGTCCTATTGTTACTTGTAATTGTGTAATTGTATTGATCGAAATAAATTTAAACGTACATGAGTAATTATAAAGTTTTAACTAGAAACTTAAGTGATAGTTATCCTCGTTTTATAAAGTGCTCTCAATGTCATTTAATTTTCAAACCCCATAAAGAATTATTATCAAGTGTATTCCCAAATGCAAATTCAGTCCAGGGTCTTTCTAATGCTATTTTTCGTTATCTTAAAATGAGAAACCGTATTTTTCGTCCAACAACAGGTGGATGGCAATGTAAAGCGTGCCAAACAAAATATGAACATTCATATGCTGAATTTAGAATTTACCTTAATCATATTTGGCAAGGAAATAGCTCATCAAAAGCAGATAATAATAACACTCATGATAAATTCCTCTTTAGAAACCCAAGAATATTATTTGAGCGACTTAAAACCCAATCACAAATTGAATTAAGAAATGATCCAAATGAACTCAATTATAGTGTGAATATAAAGTTATCGAATGGAATTCACCGGTTGATTCCACCTTTAGCCTTCCTTATGAATCATCAACGATCATTGCAGTTTTACAAAAAACTTATTTCAGATCCTAGTGTAAATATGAGTAAAGTTAAAACGAGTTATGGATCAGTATTGAGTCGAATGAAAAGTGGTAAATTTTCTTCTATACGTCAACATGGACACAATAAACGATACATTGGTTCAGCCCGCGTCATTATTACTCCCTGTAATGAACTTGAGCCAGATGAATGTATTCTTCCTATTAGTGTATGGAGACGACTAGATTGTCCACGTTATGTTCTTGCCCACCGTTATCCTACACTTGATGATAGAAATTTTACCTTGCATAGGGTGAAAGCTTTTTGGATCTATCCAGTCATGGCTATCCCTACTAGCATTGTGCATGGTAATCATGCCGATTTCGATGGCGATGCCATGCAAGT
Organism: Procambarus virginalis; assembly: GCA_020271785.1. NCBI lineage: Eukaryota > Metazoa > Arthropoda > Malacostraca > Decapoda > Cambaridae > Procambarus > Procambarus virginalis. The sequence continues at coordinate 93,406 of WNGS01014477.1, forward strand.
TATTCCAGAGTTGTACAATCGGGGCGTCAGGCGCCACAGTGGTACACCGAGGCGTCAGGCACCACAGTGGTACACTGGGGCGTCAGGCACCACAGTGGTACACTGGGGCGTCAGGCATCACAGTGGTACACTGAGGCGTCAGGCACCACAGAGGTACACCGAGGCGTCAGGCATCAAATTGGTACACTGGGGCGGCAGGCACCACATTGTTACACGGAGGCGTCAAACACCACAGTGGTACACTGGGGCGTAATGCAGCAAATTGGTACACTGGGGCGTCAGGCGCCACAATTTTACACCGGGGCGTCAGGCACCACATTGGTACACCGGGGCGTCAGGCACCACATTGGTACACCGGGGCGTCAGGCACCACATTGGTACACCGGGGCATCTGGCACCACAGTGGTACACTGGGGCGTCAGGCACCACAATGGCACACCGAGGTGTAAGGCACCACAGTGGTACACCGAGGTGTCAGGCACCACAGTAATACACTGGGGCGTCAGGCACCACAGTGGTACACCAGGGCGTCAGACACCACAGTGGTAGACCGAGGCGTCAGGCACTACAGTGGTACACCGGGGCGTTAGGCACCACAGTGGTACCCTGAGGCGTCAGGCACCACAGTGGTACACTGAGGCGTCAGGCACCACAGTGGTACACCGAGGCGTCAGGCACCACAGTGGTACACTGGGGCGTCAGGCACAACAGTGATACACTGGGGCGTAAGGCGCCAAAGTGGTACACTGGGGCGTCATGCACCACAGTGGTACACTGGGGCGTCAGGCACCACAGTGGTACACTGAAGCGTCAGGCAACAGAGTCGTGCACCGGGGCGTCAGGCACCACAGTGGTACACCGGGGCGTCAGGCACCACAGTGGTATACCGGAGCGTAAGGCACCACAGTGGTACACTGAGGCGTCAGGCACCACAGTGGTACACCGGGGCGTCAGGCACCACAGTGGTACACCGGGGCGTCAGGCACCACAGTGGTACACTGAGGCATCAGGCACCACAGTGGTACACAGGGGTGTCAGACAGCACAGTGGTATACTTAGGCGTCAGGCACCACAATGGTACACCGGGGAGTCAGGCACCGTAGAGGTACACCAGGCCTCAGGCACAACAATGGTACACTGAGGTGTCAGGCACCACAGTAGTACACTGAGGCGTCAGGCACCACAGTGGTACACTGGGGCGTATGGCGCCAAAGTGGTACACTGGGGCGTCAGGCACCACAGTGGTACACCGAGGTGTCAGGCGCCACAGTGCTACACTAGGGCGGCAGGCACCACAGTGGTACACTGGGGCGTCAGGCACCACAGTGGTACACTGGGGCGTCAGGAACCACAGTGGTACACCGAGGCGTCAGGCACCATAGTGGTACACTGGAGGCGTCAGGCACCACAGTGGTACACTGGGGCATCAGGCGCCACAGTGGTACACTGGGGCGTAAGGCACCACAGTGGTACACTGGGGCGTCAGGCACCACAGTGGTACACTGGGGAGTCAGGAACCACAGTGGTACACTGGGGTGTCAGGAACCACAGTGGTACACTGAAGCGTCAGGCGCCACAGTGGTACACTGGGGCGTCAGGAACCACAGTGGTACACTGGGGCGTCAGGCACCATAGTGGTACACTGGAGGCGTCAGGCACTACAGTGTTACACTGGGGCGTCAGGCGCCACAGTGGTACACTGAGGTGTCAGGCACCAATATGGTACACCAAGACGTCAGGCGCCACAGTGATACACCGGGGCGTCAGTCGCACTTCAGTGGTACACTGGGGCGTCAAGCTTCACAGTGGTACACTGGGGCATCAAGCACCACAGTGGTACACTGGGGCGTCAGGCACCACAGTGGTACACCGGGCGTCAGGCGCCACAGTGGTACACAAGACCGTCAGGCACCACAGTGGTACACTGGGGCGTCAGGCACCACAGTGGTACACCGAGGCGTCAGGCGCCACAGTGGTACACCAGACCGTCAGGCACCACAGTGGTACACTGGGGGCGTCAGGCACCACAGTGGTACACTAGAGCGTCAGGCACCACAGTGGTACACCGAGGTGTCAGGCGCCACAGTGCTACACTAGGGCGTCAGGCACCACAGTAGTTCACTGGGGCGTCAGGCACCACAGTGGTACACTAGAGCGTCAGGCATCACAGTGGTACACCGAGGCGTCAGGCGCCACAGTGGTACACCTGGGCGTCAGGCGCCACAGTGGTACACGGAGGCGTCAGACGCCACTGTGGCACACCGGGGCGTCAGGCGCCACAGTTATACACCGAGGCATCAATTGCCACAGTGGTACACCGAGGCGTCAGGTGCCACAGTGGTACACCGAGGCGTCAGGCACCACAGTGGTACACTGGGGCGTCAGGCACCACAGTGGTACACTGGGGCGTCAGGAATCACAGTGGTACACCGAGGCGTCAGGCACCACAGTGGTACACTGGGGCGGCAGGCACCACATTGGTACACGGAGGCGTCAGGCACCACAGTGGTACACTGGGGCGTAAGGCCGCAAATTGGTACACTGGGGCGTCAGGCGCTACAATTTACACCAGGGCGTCAGGCACCACAGTGGTACACCGGGGCGTCAGGCACCACAGTCGTACACCAGGGCATCTGGCACCACAGTGGTACACTGGGCGTCAGGCACCACAATGGTACACCGAGGAGTCAGGCACCACAGTGGTACACTTATGCGTCAGGCACCACAATCGTACACCGAGGTGTCAGGCACCACAGTGGTACACTGGGGCGTCAGGCACCACAGTGGTACACTGGGGCGTAAGGAGCCAAAGTGGTACACTGGGGCGTCAGGCACCACAGTGGTACACTGGGGCGTCATGCACCACAGTGGTACACTGGGGCGTCAGGCCCCACAGTGGTACACTGAAGCATCAGGCAACACAGTGGTGCACCGGGGCGTCAGGCACCACAGTGGTACGCTGAGGCATCAGGCACCACAGTGGTACACCGGGGCGTCAGGCACCACAGTGGTACACCGGGGCGTAAGGCACCACAGTGGAACACTGAGGCGTCAGGCACCACAGTGGTACACCGGGGCGTCAGGCACCACAGTGGTACACCGGGGCATCAGGCACCACAGTGGTACACTGAGGCATCAGGCACCACAGTGGTACACAGGGGTGTCAGTCACCACAGTGGTACACTTAGGCGTCAGGCACCACAATGGTACACCGGGGAGTCAGGCACCACAGTGGTACACTGAGGCTTCAGGCACCACAGTGGTACACTGGGGCGTAAGGCGCCAAAGTGGTACACTGGGGCGTCAGGCGCCACAATTTTACACCGGGGCGTCATGCACCACAGTGGTGCACCGGGGTTTCAGGCACAACAGTGGTACACTGAGGTGTCAGGCGCCACAGTGGTACACTGGGGTGTCAGGTACCACAGTGGTACACTGGGGCGTAAGGCACCACAGTGGTACACTGAGGCGTCAGGCACCACAGTGGTACATCGGGGCGTCAGGCACTACAGTGGTACACCGGGCGTCAGACACAACAGTGGTACACTGAGGCGTCAGGCACCACAGTGGTACACTGAGGCGTCAGGCACCACAGTGGTACACTGAGGCGTCAGGCACCACAGTGGTACACCGGGGCGTCAGGCACCACAGTGGTACACCGAGGCGTCAGGCACCACAGTGGTACACTGAGGCGTCAGGCACCACAGTGGTACACCGGGGCGTAAGGCACCACAGTGGTACACTGAGGCGTCAGGCACCACAGTGGTACACCGGGCGTCAGGCACCACAGTGGTACACCGAGGCGTCAGGCACCACAGTGGTACACTGAGGCGTCAGGCACCACAGGGGTACACCGGGGCGTCAGGCACCACAGTGGTACACTGAGGCATCAGGCACCACAGTGGTACACAGGGGAGTCAGTCACCACAGTGGTACACTTAGGAGTCAGGCACCACAATGGTACACCGGGGAGTCAGGCACCATAGAGGTACACCAGGCCTCAGGCACAACAGTGGTACACTGAAGTGTCAGGCACCACAGTGGTACACTGAGGCGTCAGGCACCACAGTGGTTCACTGGGGCGTAAGGCGCCAAAGTGGTACACTGGGGCGTCAGGCGCCACAGTGGTACACTGGGGTGTCAAGCACCACAGTGGTACACCGGAGCGTCAGGCTGCTCTGTGGTACACTGGTGCGTCAGGCGTGATTGTGGTACACTGGGGCGTCAGGCGCCACTGAGTTACACTGGGGCGTCAGGCACCACAGTGGCACACTGAGGCGTCAGGCTCCACAGTTGTACAATCGGGGCGTCAGGCGCCACAGTGGTACACTGGGGCATCATGCACCACAGTGGTACACTGGGGCGTCAGGTACTACAGTGGTACACCGAGGCGTCAGGCACCACAGTGGTACTCTGGGGCGTCATGCACCACAGTGGTATACTGGGACGTCAGGCACCACAGTAGTACTCTGGGGCGTCAGGCACTACAGTGGTACACTGAGGCGTCAGGCACCACAGTGGTACACTGTGGCGTCAAGCACCACAGTGGTACACTGGGGCGTCAGGCACCACAGTGGTGCACTGGGGCGTCAGGCACCACAGTGATACACTGGGGTTTCAGGCGCCACAGGGGAAACCGAGGCGTCAGGCACCACAGTGGTACAAAGGGAGTCAGACACCACAGTGGTACACTTTGGCGTCAGGCACCACAATGGTACACCGGGGAGTCAGGCACCATAGAGGTACACCAGGCCTCAGGCACAACAGTGGTACACTGAGGTGCAGGCAACACAGTGGTACACTGAAGCGTCAGGCACCACAGTGGTACACTGGGGCGTAAGGCGCCAAAGTGGTACACTGGGGCGTCAGGCGCCACAATTTTACACCGGGGCGTCAGGCACAACAGTGGTACACCATGACGTCATGCACCACAGTGGTACAGCGGGGCGTCAGGCACAACAGTGGTACACTGAGGAGTCAGGCGCCACAGTGGTACACTGGGGCGTCAGGCACCACAGTGGTACACTGGGGCGTCAGGCACCGCAGTGGTACACTGGGGTGTCAAGCACCACAGTGGTACACTGGGGCGTCAGGCACCACAATTGTACACTGGGGCGTCAGGAACCACAGTGGTACACCGAGGCGTCAGGCACCATAGTGGTACACTGGAGGCGTGAGGCACTACAGTAGTACACTGGGGCGTCAGGCGCCACAGTGGTACACTGAGGTGTCAGGCACCAATCTGGTACACCAAGACGTCTTGCGCCACAGTGATACACCGTTGCGTCTGTCAATACAGTGGTACACTAGGGCGTCAAGCACCACAGTGGTACACTGGGGCGTCAGGCACCACAGTGGTACACTGGGGCGTCAGGCACCACAGTGGTGCACCGAGGCGTCAGGCGCCACAGTGGTACACTAGACCGTCAGGCACAACAGTGGTACACCAGGGCGTCAGGCGCCACAATGGTGCACTGGGGCGTCAGGCACCACAGTCGTACACCAGGGCATCTGGCACCACAGAGGTACACTGGGGCGTCAGGCACCATAATGGTACACCGAGGCGTCAGGCACCACAGTGGTACACCGAGGTGTCAGGCGCCACAGTGCTATACTAGGGCGTCAGGCGCCACAGTGGTACACTGAGGCGTGAGGCACCACAGTGGTACACTGAGGCGTCAGGTGCCACAATGGTACACCGGGGCGTCAGGCACCACAGTAGTACACTGAGGGATCAGGCACGACAGTGGTACACCGGGGCGTCAGGCACCACAGTGGTACACTGGCGCGTAAGGCGCCAAATTGGTACACTGGGGCGTCAGGCGCCACAATTTTACACCGGGGAGTCAGGCACCATAGAGGTACACCAGGCCTCAGGCACCACAGTGGTACACTGAGGTGTCAGGCACCACAGTGGTACACTGAGGCGTCAGGCACCACAGTGGTACACCGAGGCGTCAGGCACCACAGTGGTACACAGGGGCATCAGGCACCACAGTGGTACACTGGGGCGTAAGGCGCCAAAGTGGTACACTGGGGCGTCAGGCGCCACAATTTTACACCGGGGCGTCAGGCACCACAGTGGTACACTGGGGCGTCAGGCACCACAGTGGTACACTGAAGCGTCAGGCAACACAGTGGTGCACCGGGGCGTCAGGCACCACAGTGGTACACTGAGGCGTCAGGCACCACAGTGGTACACTGGGGCATCAGGCACCACAGTGGTACACTGGGGCGTCAGGTACCACAGTGGTACACTGGGGCGTCAGGTACCACAGTGGTATACCGAGGCGTCAGGCACCATAGTGGTACACTGGAGGCGTCAGGCACCACAATGGTACACTTGGGCGTCAGGCGCCACAGTGGTACACTGTGGCGTAAGGCACCACAGTGGTACACTGGGGCGTCAGGCACCACAGTGGTACACTGGGGCGTCAGGAACCACAGTGGTACACTGGGGCGTCAGGAACCACAGTGGTACACTGGGGCGTCAGGCGCCTCAGTGGTACACTGGGACGTCAGGAACCACAGTGGTACACTGGGGCGTCAGGAACCATAGTGGTACACTGGAGGCGTCAGGCACTACAGTGGTACACTGGGGCGTCAGGCGCCACAGTGGCACACCGAGGCGTCAGGCATCACAGTTGTACAATCGGGGCGTCAGGCGCCACAGTGGTACACTGGGGCATCAGGCACCACAGTGGCACACAGGGGCGTCAGGTACCACAGTGGTACACCGAGGCGTCAGGCACCACATTGGTGCTCTGGGGCGTCATGCACCACAGTGGTATACTGGGGCGTCAGGCACCACAGTAGTACTCTGGGGCGTCAGGCACCACAGTGGTACACTGAGGCGTCAGGCACCACAGTGGTACACTGTGGCGTCAAGCACCACTGTTGTACACTAAGGCGTCAGGCATCACAGTGGTACACTGGGGCGTCAGGCACCACAGTGCTGCACTGGGGCGTCAGGCACCACAGGGGGAAACCGAGGCGTCAGGCACCACAGTGGTACACTGAGGCGTAAGGCGCCAAAGTGGTACACTGGGGCGTCAGGCGCCACATTTTACACCGAGGCGTCAGGCACAACAGTGGTACACTGAGGCGTCAGGCACCACAGTGGTACACTGGGGCGTCAGGCGCCACAGTGGTACACTGGGGCGTCAGGAACCACAGTGGTACACCGAGGCGTCAGGCACCATAGTGGTACACTGGAGGCGTCAGGCACCAATCTGGTACACCAAGACGTCAGGCGCCACAGTGATACACCGGGGCGTCAGTCACTACAGTGGTACACTGGGGCGTCAAGCACCACAGTGGTACACTGGGGCGTCAGGCACCACAGTGGTACACTGGGGCGTCAGGCACCACAGTCGTGCACCGAGGCGTCAGGCGCCACAGTGGTACACTAGACCGTCAGGCACAACAGTGGTACACCAGGGCGTCAGGCGCCACAATGGTACACTGGGGCGTCAGGCACCACAGTCGTACATCAGGGCATCTGGCACCACAGAGGTACACTGGGGCGTCAGGTACCATAATGGTATACCGAGGCGTCAGGCACCACAGTGGTACACCGAGGTGTCAGGCACCACAGTGGTACACTGGGGAGTCAGTCACTAGAGTGGTACACTGGGGCGTCAAGCACCACAGTAGTACACTGAGGCGTCTGGCACCACAGTGGTACACTGAGGCGTCAGGCACCACAGTGGTACACTGGGGCGCCAGGCACCACAGTGGTACACCGGGGCGTCAGACGCCACAGTGGTACACTAAACCGTCAGGCACAACAGTGGTACACCGGGGCGTCAGGCGGCACAATGGTACACTGGGGCGACAGGCACCACAGTCGTACACCAGGGCATCTGGCACCACAGAGGTACACTGGGGCGTCAGGCACCATAATGGTACACCGAGGCGTCAGACACCACAGTGGTACACTGGGGCGTCAGACACCTCAGTGGTACACCGGGGCGTCAAACGCCACAGTGGTACAATGGGGCGTCAGGCACCACAGTGGTACACCGGGGCGTCAGGTGTCACAGTGGTACACTTGGGCGTCAGGCGCACAATGTTACACCGAGGCGTCAGGCGCCACAGTGGTACACCGGGGCGTCAGGCACCACTGTGGTACTCCGGAGCGTCAGGCTGCACTGTGGTACACTGGAGCGTCAGGCGTGACTGTGGTACACTGGGGCGTCAGGCGCCACTGTGGTACACTGGGGCGTCAGGCGCCACAGTGGCACACCGAGGCGTCAGGCACCACAGTTGTGCACCGAGGCGTCAGGTGCCACAGTGGTACACCGAGGCGTCAGGCGCCACTGTGGCACACCGGGGCGTCAGGCGCCTCAGTGGTACACCGAGGCGTCAAGTGCCACAGTGGTACACCGAGGCGTCAGGTGCCACAGTGGTACACCGAGGCGTCAGGCACCACAGTGGTACACTGGGTCGTCAGGCACCACAGTGGTACACTGGGGCGTCAGGCACCACAGTGGTACACTGGGGCGTCAGGCACCACAGTGGTACACTGAGGCGTCAGGCACCACAGTGGTACACTGGGGCGGCAGGCACCACATTGGTACACGGAGGCGTCAGGCACCACAGTGGTGCACTGGGGCGTAAGGCGTCAAATTGGTACACTGGGGCGTCAGGCGCCACAATTTTACACCGGGGCGTCAGGCACCACAGTGGTACACTGGGGCGTCAGGCACTACAATGGTACATTGAGGAGTCAGGCACCACAGTGGTACACCGAGGTGTCAGGAACCTCAGGGGTACACCGAGGTGTCAGGAACCACAGTGGTACACTGGGGCGTCAGGCACCACAGTGGTACACCAGGACGTCAGGCACCACAGTGGTAGACCAAGGCGTCAGGCACTACAGTGGTACACTGGGGCGTTAGGCGCCACAGTGGTACACTGAGGCGTCAGGCACCACAGTGGTACACTGAGGCGTCAGGCGCCACAATGGTACACCGAGGTGTCAGGAACCACAGTGGTACACTGGGGCGTCAGGCACCACAGTGGTACACCAGGACGTCAGGCACCACAGTGGTAGACCAAGGCGTCAGGCACCACAGTGGTAGACTGGGGCGTAAGGCACCATAGAGGTACACCAGGCCTCAGGCACCACAGTGGTACACTGAGGTGTCAGGCACCACAGTGGTACACT
>WNGS01014497.1:0-16480 GCA_020271785.1 Procambarus virginalis
ATATGTATATATTATATATATATATAGTATATATATATTTATGCAATACTACAGTTTACAGAGAAAACACACACACACACAAAATATATAACAATTAAACAATCAGCGTTCGAAGACCTCGTCCAGCTCCTCGGAGGTTGGGTGCGTACCCAGGATACAGCACGCATTTCCCCTCTGCACTGCGACACTGAGGCGCTGGAACAGGAAACTGGCTGCTCGTGGGTCTCTAGTTTTCCCAATGAGTTCCTCACCAACCTCCTTTAAAAACTTGAGTGCACATTTACCCCAGGCGCCCAGAGTCTCTGAGCCTATCGGCACGAACCTGTAACAACGTTCTAGGTCTCTGTACTTGTGGATTTTCTGGGTCTCCCTGAAGGTGGCTGCCCCACCTCCCTCCGCTGAGCTGTAACGTAAATAGGTATCAGCCAATGTAGATGCACAGGTGTAATCCCATACGACCTGTTTACCTTCCCTCCATGGCTGCAGGGTGACTCCATCTGGGCGTTTTTGGCTGTTGTCAGGTCTGCACAACTGGGGTTCCCTTTGTGCTGGACACCCAGCTGTAGCCAAACTTCTCTTGATGATGTCATTGACTGCCTCGTGTCTGGCAATCTTTCCCTGTGTCTTACGACAGATGAGACCATGGCTGCCGTATTGGTCTGCCCGTGCCTGGCCGCAAATACACCGGTGCTCGGTGGAGATAGGGGCGGCAAGGCGCAGAGCAACACCAATACTTAGGGCCCGATGATCCAGGCGGGTGCCCAAGGCGGAATTAGGGACTGCCAACAGGAAGTCCCCAGCATGGGGGGCTTGCACAGCTAGGAGACGCGCTCTGTCCTTCTGAGAAGCTACGTCCAGCAATGCTTTGGCGATGTTCTCCACTATGGGGCTATCCCATTTGGCCTGTTTACCGTCGTTTGGACAAGTTGGTCGGGTGTGTGAATTGGCGAGTGTGTCCCACCGACCAGCTCCTTCCACAAATTTGGGATCACGAATCCCAATGGAGTTCCTTAGGTATTCTGGTAGTATTTCCTTCACTAATTCACTTGTAGCACTGGTCGAGGATAAGAATGCCGGCAATGCTAACTGTGTCGCCTTGCGAATACCTATACCCCCGAGTCTAACTGGGAGCGTTGCTTGGTCCCACTGGTCATCTTGCAGGGAGAGGTTTAACACTTTCATAGTTATTGTCTTTAGGAGTGAATCGTATTCCGTTAATTTTGGGCTGTCAAAAGAAGGAGCACACCTGAGGAAATAGGTAAGTCTGGGCAAGGCCAGGCACCTTGTAAGAAGGTACAACGCATCATGAGCATCCAAAGCCCCTATTCGCGCCTCCATCCTCCACAGGTCTTTAAGCTTTTCTTCGAGGACTACCTCAATGGCGTTCGAGCCCAGAGGTGCCCCTAGCAGCACACTGTCGGTGGGAGCGATCACTTGGGCTCCTGGCAATAAGATTTGTACTGCATTTATGATTGGTTGGTTGGACGAGATGATTTCACACTTTGATGGATTTAGTGTAAGGCCTAACTCCTCTCCCCTAGATTTCACTAGCTTAAGATCTCCTAGCAGGGATTCCTGTGTCCCTGCCAGGGTGCCATCGTCCAGGAACCAGATGTTGAATTCGCTGGACAACCTACTTGTGACCTCCTTAGCTGCCATGCAGAAAAGAAAAGGGGCAAGTGGGTCTCTCTGCTGGACACCTTCTGCGGAAACAACTTCATGTTCCCCAAACAACAGTGTCGATTCTCTACTGTACCCTGCTGAAACGAAAGGAAGTAGACAAGGAAAGCTGGTTCGAACTGCTTCCAGTACCACATCCCTTTTTACCTGGTTGAAGGTATTTTTAATATATATATATTTATATTTATATATAGAAGGCATATATATATATATATATATATATATATATATATATATATATATATATATATATATATATATTGTGACGGTAAAGTGTTGGAAATGGTGTTCGGCAGTCTTCCAATGGCAGATGTCAATGCCGGGTCACACATAGAGAGAAAAAAAGTGACTGCTTGCCTGATAGTCTGTGGTAAGGTAAGGTAAGACACAAGAAACACAAATATAAACAATGAAATTTGATTACTCTAGAAAACAAAATAAAATAAAGACAATTCCTTGGCTGAAGAATGTGCAAGTTAACAGGTGAAAAATAACTAAACATAAAAATGAATGATTTTACGTTAACAATGGGACATAATGACATACAATAATGGTTAATATAAAAATGGGGTTGGGAATATATGCGCTAGCTATAAACCGCTATTTGATCACACGAGGTGAATCAACTAGGTGTTCACAGTTTAAGAGCACGAGATATTCTGATGGTGGTAATGCAGGTCGACCCCGACATTGCCTTGGCGAGGAACGTGGTTGGTGTAGGACTGGAGTGGTGTGTTCTCGAACGGCCAATGAGAATGCAGGAAGGCCGGCAACTCGGTAGTTTGAGACTGGGACTGCAGCAGTTGAAGGGTCGGCGCGGAGACCAGGTGTGCAGGAGTGGGGGGAGGGGGGTGCAGGTGCGTGTGGCGGTCTTGATATACGTTTAAACTACTGTAAAACGTATCTTGAATGTAGTGTGGAACGTGATGATAATAGGAAAGAACAGGCTCTATCTCTGGGAAGAGATTATCGCCACAACTCTCCCCCGAAGCCTGCGGTTCCGGTGAAGTCACGTTCACGGGAGGAAGAGTGGTAGGTGGAGTAGGCTCTACCTCAGTGACGCTGGAGAGGGCGTCTGATATGATGTAGTCAGACTCCTGGGTGTAGCAATCTCCAGGCTGAAATGATGCAGCTGGCAAGCCCATTGTAGAAGTAGTCGATGGTTGAGTTGGGCTGGCTGTAGGAAGTGAAGATGGTTGTGGTCCATGTAGATGGTGGTGGACAGAGTACTTTGCAGGTATGGAGCAAAGTGTTGCCTGTTCAGAACGATGAGTAGCTCCTTGTTGAACGTGTTGTCGTTTATGGTAGTTAGTAGGTAGAATCTCTTCCCCTTGTTGAACCAGGTCACCCCCGTTGCCGGTACTGGTCTGAGGCAAAGGACCAACACAGTCAATAATAAGTCTGTGGAACGGTTCCTCAGGCACCTGGATGGGTGTCAGTGGTGCTCTGGGGATGGAAACGTTTGGTTTACCTGCCATCTGACACACGTGGCACAGTTTGACATGGTGCTTGACATCGTTAACCATACCTGGCCAGTAGTAGTCTTGTCGAATCCCATGGTAAGTCTTGTTGAACCCATAGTGTGACAGTGCTCCGTGGGCCAGGTGTAGAATCGTGGGCCGTAGGCTGGTAGGAATCACTAGTTGTTCAACGTCTGCCCAATCGTCCTCCTCCTTCAGTTTACCGGGTCTGTATCTTCGATAGAGTAACTCGTTCTCTAAGAAGAACCCAGGAATACTGTCGGATTGAGTCTCAGTCTGAAAGAATAATGGTGTCAAGGTAAGATCTTCCCTCTGTAACTTACGGAACTCCAAAGCGGTGAGACTAGGGGGCTAGTTTCGAAGGGTCTTGAGGGACAGCGGTAGCAGTAGAGTCAGCTGGCTGCGGTCGTGCTGCTTGAGCACGGGTGGTCACCATAACAGGAGGAGAAACTTCATCACTCTCTTGAACCTTTGCTGGAACATGCTTAAAAATCGGATTATCCAACACAGAGTTACCCACCTGGGGTTTGTCCCCGACGATCAGGTTGGTCGGTTGCAGGTCTTCTGCCAAGTCGTTGCCCAGGAGAAGTTACACTCCAGGCATGGGAAAAGGCTTTTCCCTGACGGCGACTTGGACTTCACCGGTCACGAAGGGACAATCCAGGTGGACTCTGGCGAGAGGATAAGGAGTAGTAGCAGTAAGGTCAGTGATGAATACAGTCTCTCCTGTGTAGGCGACGTTGTGCACAGCTGATTTCAAGACGATCTATTGAAGAGCCGCTGTGTCCCTCAAGATCTTAAGTCCAAAACGTCCCTCAGAATCTGAACCGTTGGTATTGATAGTTCCTGGATACAGATGGTTGCTAAAGAGAGAGAGATCATTAACATGAACACCAACATTCATTACAGGCTTACCGGACTTAGGGGAAGTAGGTGTGGGCTTAGTGTATTCGGTGTTACCTTTAGATTGGGACTTACCCCATTTTTCTTTGGTATGTCCATAGAGTCGACAATACCTACAGTACAGTTCAGAGGTACCTTGATCTGGGCTCACTTTCTCGTAACTGTACCAAGACTTCTTACTGGTAGGTTGTTCTGGGGTCAGCTGGTGGATGAGGCTGTACGTGTCAGCTGACTTCGCGCATTTCACCAAATTGGTCTCTTTCTTATCTGCTAAGTGTAGGCGGACAGGAGGAGGTACACGCCTCAAGAATTCTTCAACCAGCATGAGGTTGACAAGCTCTGGAAAAGTAGAGACATGTGCTGCCTCCAGCCATTTCATAAAATATTTCCGTTTGGTGTTAGCAAATTCTAAGAAGGTGGTGGTACTTGCCTTTACGTAGTCACGGAACTTTCGTCGGTAGCTTTCGGTGGAGAGAAGGTAGGCGTCCAACACAGCTTGCTTCAGGGTTGTGTAGTCGTTTTCAGATGCCAAAGTGCTGAGTGTGACTGCTGCTCTACCTGTTAGATGTACTCGGAGAAGGGTAGCCCATTGGTCGTCAGGCCAACTAAGTTGATTAGCAAGGGTTTCAAAAGTCGTGACAAAAACATCAACCTCCGTTTCTATGAACGGTGGCATTAACTTACTTGCATGGGAAATATTGAAACTTGGAGGAAGACTAGCTGCAGCTTGCTGGAGTTGAGCTTGGTGTGTAGTGTCTATCGTGAGTTCTCTTTCATGACATTCTAGAGCCGTTTCCGCTTGCCGTTTGTCGTGTTCGCGTTGCATCTCTAGTTGTTGTCGTCTTGTTTCAAGTTGTACTTTTTCACGCTCTTTGAATAAGGCCAACTCACGTTCTTGCTGTCCTTTGAGGAGGAGGGCCTCTCTTTCACTCTCTTCTTTCCTCAGTGCGGCCTCTCGCTCTTTGAGGCGGATTTCTTCTTTCTTGAACTGGAGCTCGCGTTCTTGCTCTTCCTTTCTGATGGCAGCTGCTTCCTTTTGTTGCTGTATGGCGGCTTGCTGTTGCTCCTTCTCGAGCTTTGCGAGCTCGATTTTGAGTTTCATTGCTGTCAAATCATGCTTATCTGAAATAGTGTATTGTTCGTAAGTATTAGAGTCTATAATCCCTTCTTCCACAAAATGATCCAAGAGCATATTATGTATTGTATGTTTGTTGGCTCCATGGGGAACTTCTAGGTGATACTCAAGTGCAAGAGTTACCAAGTCGACCCTCTTAGCATGACGTAAGTTCTCTATTTCACCTTCTGGATCTGACTGGAAAGCTTGCATTCGAAACATGGTGAAAATAGCAAATAAATGACACGAATATACTGTGAGAATATGGTGAATGTCAGAAACAGGAAACGTGGCAACTGCTACCTATCCTGTGTAATTGTTAATAATTAAAGTTAATTCAAGATGGTAAATGATTAAGGTCACAGGAAATCTTGTACCCGGTACTCACTGTGGGAGGATAAAGGCAAGAAAATCCTACTAATTAGTTGAAACTGAATTTCGAAAAACAAGTGAAACACTAAATGGTTCCAAAGTAAATTAGGTAGTCCAAAAATGTAGGCATATCTTGCCGAGTCACTATAGAACATAAGCAAGTTACCCACTGAAATTAAATATGGTACTTACAGAATTAGCGAACATCGTGCTCAAAAGAAAGAAAGCTAATTCCCTTCCTTAGGTAAGTACCATCAATTCTGACCGACGAGTAGGGGTGCGAGTGTCAACTGGTGACGAGAACTATTGGCGAGGTCCCAACTCGTCAATAAAAATCTGTGCGAGAGGAACGCTGGCCCTCTTTGTTCTCCTAGAGTCGGATTGCAGAAATTAGTTGCTATTGACCCGGAGACAGACCACAGTACCAGGGTATCTATATGATAATGTGTCGAAAATATGAGAAATATCTGAGGGACAAAAGGTGTTAAGCACGGGTAATAACACGGAGGGAGAGACGACCAATTAAGAGTATGACTGCAGCCTACACTCACCACGTAATCCAAAATTGTCTCACACTCACCATATGCTACTCCCGTAATGCACAATATACACAGCACCATATGAATAATAAAAGTGATTAGTGAAAATATTGAAATCAAGGGAATAAATCCAAGTACGCTTACCACAATTACCAATACCTGAGTGAAGCTCCCGGACAGGCCCCCAATTATATGTGACGGTAAAGTGTTGGAAATGGTGTTCGGCAGTCTTCCAATGGCAGATGTCAATGCCGGGTCACACATAGAGAGAAAAAAAAAGTGACTGCTTGCCTGATAGTCTGTGGTAAGGTAAGGTAAGACACAAGAAACACAAATATAAACAATGAAATTTAATTACTCTAGAAAACAAAGTAAAATAAAGACAATTCCTTGGCTGAAGAACGTGCAAGTTAACAAGTGAAAAATAACTAAACATAAAAATAAATGATTTTACGTTAACAATGGGACATAAATGACATACATTAATGGTTAATATAAAAATGGTGCTGGGAATATATGCGCTAGCTATAAACCGCTATTTGATGACACGAGGTGAATCAACTAGGTGATCACAGCTTAAGAGCACGAGATATTCTGATGGTGGTAATGCAGGTCGACCCCGACATTGCCTTGGCGAGGAACGTGGTTGGTGTAGGACTGAAGTGTTGTGTTCTCGAACGGCCAATGAGAATGCAGGAAGGCCGGCAACTCGGTAGTTTGAGACTGGGACTGCAGCAGTTGAAGGGTTGGCGTGGAGACCAGGTGTGCAGGAGTGGGGGGACGGGGGTGCACGTGCTGTGGCGGTCTTGATATATACGTTTAAGCTACTGTAAAACGTATCTTGAATGTAGTGTGGAACGTGATGATGATAATAGGAAAGAGCAGGCTCTATCTCTGGGAAGAGATTATCGTCACAATATATATATATATATATATATATATATATATATATATATATATATATATATATATATATATATATATATATATATATATATATATATTGGTGTATACTGGCAGCAGGTTTTCTTTTAAACATGTCTCATTGAATATGACCGCATATTCTGTATTTACTATCTTCTGATTTAGGGCTTCTATCCCTCTAACTATTTTCTTAGCATCAGGGCTTAGCTGAAATAGGAGTTCTCCAAAACTCATTTTCGTAATTTCTGGGTGAAGAAAAGATGTGGATTACTATAGAATGTATTACACTTATAAAATAAGTGTAATAAGTGTAATACATTCTATAGTAATCCACATCTTTCTTCACCCAGAAATTACGAAAATGAGTTTTGGAGAACTCCTATTTCAGCTAAGCCCTGATGCTAAGAAAATAGTTAGAGGGATAGAAGCCCTAAATCAGAAGATAGTAAATACAGAATATGCGGTCATATTCAATGAGACATATATATATATATATATATATATATATATATATATATATATATATATATATATATATATATATATATATATATATATATATATATATATATATTAAATATGACCGAAAAAGTAAGATTAATAATTCTAACACAAATTTTCTCTATATCTCTTATGTTTCTTTTCACTGTCGGTGGTAATTAAAAAAATCAGTTCTCTAAAAGTCATTTTTATTTCTAGTCTGACGTGACGCTAGAACGTGTTTCGTAATAACTTATTACATTTTCAAAGACTTTAGATTACACACACACAACTAACACTAAACAGAGTTTAAACAGCTTTCTTTTTGACCTGCATTTTGGTGAGGTGATATGTTACAATAGTTTTGGATGAGGTGAAAACAAACTTTCAACACAAGCCAGAACACGAAATAATGGGGTATAAGCTAAAGGGAAGAATGGAAGTAACTGCAGAGGTCCTATTGGCCCATATTTCTTGATGCTTCTATATTGGAGGGGAGCCTTGAAGTGGGTAGAATATAATTGTGCATTAATTGGCTGTTGATTGCTAGTGTTGACTTCTTAATGTGTAGTGCCTCGCAGATATCAAGCCACCTGCTATCGCTGTATCTATCGATGATTTCCGTGTTTTTTGTTAAGACTTCTCTGGTGATGGTCTAGTTGTGGGAAGAGATTATATGTTCCTTGATAGAGCCCTGTTGGTTATGCATCGTTAATCGCCTGGAAAGAGATGTTGTTGTTTTGCCTGTATACTGAGTTCTTTGAGGCTTACAGTCCCCAAGTGGGCATTTGAAGGCATAGACGACATTGGTCTCTTTCAAAGCATTCTGCTTTGTGTCTGAAGAGTTTCTCGTGAGTAGGTTGGCCGGTTTCGTGGTTTTATAGTAAATTGACAATTGTATCTTCTGATTTTTTTCTGTAGGGATAACGTTTCTATTAACAACATCTTTCAGGACCCTTTCCTCCGTTTTATGAGCTGTGGAAAAGAAGTTCCTGTAAAATAATCTAAAAGGGGGTACAGGTGTTGTGTCAATTGTCTCTTCAGAGGTTGCATGGTGTTTCACCTTCCTCCTTATGATGTCTTCAACGAAACTATTGGAGAAGCCATTGTTGATTAGGACCTGCCTTACCTTACAGAGTTCTTCATCGACTTGCTTCCATCCTGAGCTGTGGCTGAGAGCACGGTCGTCATAAGCGTTAACAACACTCCTCTTGTACCTGTCTGGGCAGTCACTGTTGGCATTGAGGCACATTCCTATGTTTGTTTCCTTAGAGTAGACTGCAGTGTGGAAACCTCCGCTCCTTTCCATGACTGTTACATCTAGAAAGGGTAGTTTCCCATCATTCTTCCTCTCGTAAGTGAAACGCAACACGGAATTCTGCTCAAATGCCTCCTTCAGCTCCTGCAGATGTCTGACATCAGATACCTGTGTAAAAATGTCATCAACATACCTGCAGTATATGGCCAGTTTCAAATTCATATAGACTAAGACCTTTTGTTCGATGGTACCCATGTAGAAGTTCGCAAACAGGACACCTAGGGGAGAACCCGTAGCGACCCCATCTACTTTCTTATACATGTGCCCATCCGAGCTCAAGAAGGGTGCCTCTTTAGTACAAGCTTGGAGTAGTTTCCTTAGAATTCTTTCTGGTATGTCAAGAGGAGTACAAGCTGGATCACGATACACTCTGTCCGCTATCATCCCGATTGTTTCATCCATAGGTACGTTGGTAAACAGTGATTCTACGTCCAACGAGGCTTCTATGCCTGTGGCCCGTGTTCCCCACAGTAAGTCAACAAATTCCTTTGGAGACTTCAGGCTGAAGGCGCAAAGGACATAAGGAGTCAGCAAGCCGTTGAGTCGCTTCACCAGTCTGTATGTAGGTGTGGGTATCTGGCTGATGATTGGCCAAAGTGGGTTTCCAGGCTTGTGTGTCTTGACATTTCCATATGTGTATCCAGGTTTGTATTCTCCAATAATCTTTGGCAGGTGGAGTCCGGATATCTTGGCGTTCACAGTTTCGATTAATTTGTTGACCTTTGCTTTCAAGTCGGCTGTAGTGTCCTTCGTTACTCTTTGGAATTTAGTTTGGTCAGAGAGTATGAGGTTCATTTTCGCCAGATATTCGTCTTTTTTAAGAATGACGTATATTGGAGACTTGTCACCTCTCCTGACGACTATCTCTTTGTTCTCACGAAGGCTCTTAGCTGCCTCTTTGAGCTCAGGGGACAGTATGGTGCTTCTGTAGTTGCCTCGACTCTTTCCTCCTTCTGCGATAAGTTCTGCTTGTAAGGTGTCCTTGGTGGTGACCTTTTTTTGTGTCTCGAGGTCGAATATGTCGTCCAGCAGGATTTCCAACTCAACTTTCCGGGCCATCTCACTTGGTCTGGACATAACGTGGCAGTTTATACCCAGATTTAGGAGAGTGACTTGGTCCTCAGTGAGGTTCATTCCTGCAAGGTTCAGAAAGCCGTCTCTCGGTCGTGGAATTGCCATAGGTCCTCCATATAATGTTGTTAGTTTCTTGATTATCCTGGTTTCAGTGCTGCGGTGATGTCGATCTGTGAGGATGTTGAGGTGTTGCTCGATGCGGGTATGGAGACTTTCGTCGATGTTGCTGTTTCTCCATTGGGTTGTAGCATGAAGTAGTTACGTTTTGTTGTCTTTGATTTCATTTTCTGCCTTGTGTATCTGATTACGAATCAGATCTCGGCGATATTTTATCGTGAAGGTTTGATTCCTTGCTACTGGGTCATGCGTTTTAATATTAGTATATTTTGGTAGCAGTCTTTCCAGTAGACATATATTATTATATATGACCGAAAAAGTAAGATTAATAATTCTAACACCAATTTTCTCTATATTTCTTATGTTTCTTTCCACTGTCGGTAGTAATTGAAAAATCAGTTCTCCAAAATTCATTTTTATTTCTAGTCTGACGCGACGGTAGAACGCGTTTCGTAATAATTTATTACATTTTCAAAGACTTTAGGTTACACACACACAACTAACACTAAACAGAGTTTAAACAGCTTTCATTTTATACCTGCATTTCGGTGAGGTGATATGTTACAATAGTTTTGGATGAGGTGAAAACAAACTTTCAACACAAGCCAGAACACGAAATAACGGGGTATAAGCTAAAGGGAAGAATGGAAGTAACTGCAGAGGGCCTATTGGCCCATATTTCTTGATGCTTCTATATTGGAGTGGAGTCTTGAAGTGGGTAGAATATAATTGTGCATTAATGGACTGTTGATTGCTGGTGTTGACCTCTTGATGTGTAGTGCCTCGCAGATATCAAGCCGCCTGCTATCGCTGTATCTATCGATGATTTCCGTGTTTTTTGTTAAGACTTCTCCGGTGCTGGTCTGGTTGTGGGAAGAGATTATATGTTCCTTGATAGAGCCCTGTTGCTTATGCATCGTTAATCGCCTGGAAAGAGATGTTGTTGTCTTGCATATATACTGAATTCTTTGAGGCTCACAGTCCCCAAGTGGGCATTTGAAGGCATAGACGACATTCGTCTCTTTCAAAGCGTTCTGCTTTGTGTCTGAAGAGTTTCTCATGAGTAGGTTGGCAGTTTTCTTGGTTTTATAGTAAATCGTCAATTGTATCTTCTGATTTTTGTCTGTAGGGAAAACGTTTCTATTAACAATATCTTTCAGGACCCTTTCCTCCATTTTATGAGCTGTGGAAAAGAAGTTCCTGTAAAATAGTCTAATAGGGAGTACAGGTGTTGTGTTAGTGGTCTCTTCAGAGGTTGCATGGTGTTTCACCTTCCTTCTTATGATGTCTTCAACGAAACCATTGGAGAAGCCGTTGTTGACTAGGACCTGCCTAGTCAACAACGCTTCAAGTCTCCGCTCCAATATAGAAGCATCAAAAAATATGGGCCAATAGGCCCTCTGCATTTACTTCCATTCTTCCCTTTAGCTTATACCTCGTTATTTCGTGTTCTGGCTTGTGTTGAAAGTTTGTTTTCACCTCATCCAAAACTATTGTAACATATCACCTCACCGAAATGCAGGTATAAAATGAAAGCTGTTTAAACTCTGTTTAGTGTTAGTTGTGTGTGTGTAACCTAAAGTCTTTGAAAATGTAATAAATTATTACGAAACGCGTTCTACCGTCGCGTCAGACTAGAAATAAAAATGAATTTTGGAGAACTGATTTTTCAATTACTACCGACAGTGGAAAGAAACATAAGAAATATAGAGAAAATTGGTGTTAGAATTATTAATCTTACTTTTTCGGTCATATATAATAATATATGTCTACTGGAAAGACTGCTACCAAAATATACTAATATTAAAACGCATGACCCAGCAGCAAGGAATCAAGCCTTCACGATAAAATATCGCCGAGATCTGATTCGTAATCAGATACACAAGGCAGAAAATGAAATCAAAGACAACAAAACGCATCTACTTCATGCTACAAACCAATGAGAAACAGCAACATCGACGAAAGTCTCCGTACCCGCATCATGCAACACCTCGACATCCTCACAGATCGACATCGCCACAGCACCGAAACCAGGAAAATCATGAAACTAACAACATTATATGGAGGACCTATGGCAATTCCACGACCGAGAGACGGCTTCCTGAACCTTGCAGTAATGAACCTCACTGAGGACCAAGTCACTCTCCTAAATCAAGGTATAAACTGCCACGTTATGTCCAGACCAAGTGAGATGGCCCGGAAAGTGGAGTTGGAAATCCTGTTGGACGACATATTCGACCTCGAGACACAAAAAAAGGTCACCACCAAGGACACCTTGCAAGCAGAACTTATCGCAGAAGGAGGAAAGAATCGAGGCAATTACAGAAGCACCATGCTGTCCCCTGAGCTCAAAGCGGCAGCTAAGAGCCTTCGTGAGAACAAGGAGATAGTCGTCGGGAGAGGTGACAAGTCGCCAATATACGTCATTCTTAAAAAAGACGAATATCTGGCGAAAATGAACCTCATACTCTCTGACCAAACTAAATTCCAAAGAGTAACGAAGGACACTACAGCCGAATTGAAAGCAAAGGTCAACAATTTGATCGAAACTGTGAGCGCCAAGAAATCCGGACTCCACCTGCCAAAGATTATTGGAGAATACAAACCAGGATACGCATATGGAAATGTCAAGACACACAAGCCTGGAAACCCACTTCGGCCAATCATCAGCCTGATACCCACACCTACGTACAGACTGGCGAAGCAACTCAACGGCTTGCTGACTCCTTATGTCCCTTGCGCCTTCAGCCTGAAGTCTCCAAAGGAATTTGTTGACTTACTATGGGGAACATGGGCCACAGGGATAAGAGCCTCGATGAACGTAGAATCACTGTTTACCAACGTACCTGTGGATGAAACAATCGGGATGATAGCGGACAGAGTGTATCGTGATCCAGCTTCTACTCCTCTTGACATACCAGAAAGCATTCTAAGGAAACTACTCCAAGCCTGTAATAAAGAGGCACCCTTCTTGAGCCCGGATGGGCACATGTATAAGCGAGTAGATGGGGTCACCATGGGTTCTCCCCTAGGTGTCCTGTTTGCGAACTTCTACATGGGTACCATCGAACAAAAGGTCTTAGTCGATATGAACTTGAAACCGGCCATATACTGCAGGTATGTTGACGACATTTTTACACAGGTACCTGATGCAGGAGCTGAAGGAGGCATTTGAACAGAATTCCGTGTTGCGTTTCACTTACGAGATGGAGAAGGATGGGAAACTACCCTTTCTAGATGTAACAGTCATGGAAAGGAGCGGAGATTTCCACACTGCAGTCTACACTAAGGAAACAATCATAGGAATGTGCCTCAATGCCAACAGTGACTACCCAGACAGGTACAAGAGGAGTGTTGTTAACGCTTATGTCGACCGTGCTCTCAGTCACAGCTCAGGAAGGAAGCAAGTCGATGAAGAACTCTGTAGGGTAAGGCAGGTCCTAGTCAACAACGGCTTCTCCAATGGTTTCGTTGAAGACATCATAAGAAGGAAGGTGAAACGCCATGCAACCTCTGAAGAGACAACTAACACAACACCTGTACCCCCTATTAGACTATTTTACAGGAACTTCTTTTCCACAGCTCATAAAACGGAGGAAAGGGTCCTGAAAGATATTGTTAATAGAAACGTTATCCCTACAGACAAAAATCAGAAGATACAATTGACGATTTACTATAAAACCAAGAAAACTGCCAACCTACTCATGAGAAACTCTCCAGACACAAAGCAGAACGCTTTGAAAGAGACCAATGTCGTCTATGCCTTCAAATGCCCACTTGGGGACTGTAAGCCTCAAAGAACTCAGTATATAGGCAAGACAACAACATCTCTTTCCAGGCGATTAACGATGCATAAGCAACAGGGCTCTATCAAGGAACATATAATCTCTTCCCACAACCAGACCATCACCAGAGAAGTCTTAACAAAACACACGGAAATCATCGATAGATACAGCGATAGCAGGCGGCTTGATATCTGCGAGGCACTACACATTAAGAAGTCAACACCAGCAATCAACAGCCAATTAATGCACAATTATATTCTACCCACTTCAAGACTCCGCTCCAATATAGAAGCATCAAGAAATATGGGCCAATAGGCCCTCTGCAGTTACTTCCATTCTTCCCTTTAGCTTATACCCCGTTATTTCGTGTTCTGGCTTGTGTTGAAAGTTTGTTTTCACCTCATCCAAAACTATTGTAACATATCACCTCACCGAAATGCAGGTATAAAATGAAAGCTGTTTAAACTCTGTTTAGTGTTAGTTGTGTGTGTGTAACCTAAAGTCTTTGAAAATGTAATAAGTTATTACGAAACGCGTTCTAGCGTCGCGTCAGACTATAAATAAAAATGAATTTTGGAGAACTGACTTTTCAATTACCACCGACAGTGAAAAGAAACATAAGAAATATAGAGAAAATTCATGTTAGAATTATTAATCTTACTTTTTCGGTCATATTTAATAATATATGTCTACAGGAAAGACTGCTACCAAAATATACTAATATTAAAACGCATGACCCAGCAGCAAGGAATCAAACCTTCACGATAAAATATCGCCGAGATCTGATTCGTAATCAGATACACAAGGCAGAAAATGAAATCAAAGACAACAAAACGCATCTACTTCATGCTACAAACCAATGATATAATATATATATGCGACCAAGTCTGAATGGTCCGCAGGACTATATGCAACTGAAAACTCACACCCCAGAAGTGACTCGGACCATACTGCCAGGAGCAATCTGCTGGCACACACGATCCCTTAACCGCTCGACCAACACAACCGGACAAAAGAGGATGGTAGCCGAGGCTATTTCTATCCCCCCGCCTCGGATGGTAGCCTCGGGTACCATCCTCTTTTGTCCGGTCGTGTTGGTCGAGTGGTTAAGGGATCCTGTACGCCAGCAGAGTGCTCCTGCCAGTATGGGCTCGAGTCACTTCTGGGGTGTGAGTTCTCAGTTGCATATAGTCCAGGGGCCATTCAGGCTTTATCGCATTTGTGTTCATCACGTGTGCCGCAAAGAATGAGGTGATTTGATAAAATACCATGCTGAAGATTACCAACCAAGTGCAGGTGAGGAGATGTAAATAGCCTCAGCTACCATCCTCTTCTGTCCGGTCGTGTTGGTCGAGTGATTAAGGGATCCTGTACGCCAGCGGAGTGCTCCTGGCAGTATAGGTTCGATTCACTTCTGGGGTGTGAGTTTTTAGTTGCTCATAGTACTGGGAACCATTCAGGCTTGTTCGCTTTGTGTTCCTCATGTGTGCCTCAAAGAATGAGGTAATTTGATAAAATACCATGCCCAAGATTACCAATCGAGTGCCGGCGGGGGGATGGAAATAGCCTCAGCTACCATCCTCTTTTGTTCAGTCGTGTTGGTCGAGCGGTTAAGGGATCCTGTACGCCATCAAAAGTGCTCCTGGCAGTATGGGTTCGAGTCACTTCTGGGGTGTGAGTTTTCAGTTGCATATAGTCCTGGGGACCATTCAGGCTTGTTCGCATTTGTGTTCCTCACGTGTTCCCCAAAGAATAAGGTATTTTGATAAAATACTATGCCCAAGAATACCAACAGAGTGCCGGGGGGGGGGGTGGAAATAGCCTCGACTGCCATCCTCTTTTGTTCGGTCGTGTTGGTCGAGCGGTTAAGGGATCCTGTACGCCAGCAGAGTGCTCCTGGCCGTATGGGTTCGAGTCACTTCTGGGGTGTGAGTTTTCAGTTATATATATATATATATATATATATATTTATTGTGACGGTAAAGTGTTGGAGTATGGTGTTCGGCAGTCCTCCAATGGCAGGTGTCAATGCCTGGTCACACATACAAAAAAAAAGAGGCTGCTTGCCTGTTTGTCTGTGGTAAGGTAAGGGAAGACACGTAAAACACAAAGTATAAACAATTAAACTTTAATTAATTTAGAAAAGCAAAATATAAATAAAGACAATCTCTTGGCTTACGTGAAAATTTTAAACAAAGCAAAAAACACAAAATAAAATAAATAATTACTAGAAAATATTATGAGTAAAAGTGCAATGTAAGTCAGGTGCTGAGAATACTGGCTATAGCTGCTACCTCCCTTAGTATACGTCAGTCAGGGCTTAATATACCAGAGAGAGATATCAACTTCAGAAAGCACAGGGATATTCTGAGGAACGACAGCTGGAGCTGCCCAGACGTCGACTCGGCTAGATGGCGTGAGGTGCAGGTGCAGTGAGCTGACAGCGACACCAGCCAATCAAAAGGCAGGCAGGTGGAGACTGGTAGTTAGCTAGTTGAAGTGTCGCGGTGAGCCGGTGTGACGGGGGGGGGGGGTGAAGGTGGGTACGCAGGGTACGTTTTCCTTCCTGGTCAAAACGTTTTGTGCTACTGGTGGACGCATCTTGGATGTAGCATCTTGTACTTGTTGTAGTAACATGACTGATGTAGGGAAGAGCAGGCTCAATCTCTCTTGAAAGAGATTATCGTCACAAC